>RYFJ01002473.1:0-246062 GCA_003991445.1 Oryza meyeriana var. granulata
GCGCTACCCAATGCGTGGTGGCGGGCCCACGCCTTAAACCCAGGCGCCGTTGGCGGCAGCCTTTCCTGACTCCCCACGAGGCACACAACGTTAGTATGTGGACACGCCTTAGACGCTATGCCATGAGGTGATCACAGTCCTCATTGTTCACATATGTAGCTTCCTCTGAACACCCTATAGTACATTCGTAGCACTGCCCTTACTACCAGCCTACCAAAATGCAAGGCTAAATATTTAAGTAAACTTAATCTCTATGGCTATCCCATAACTAGCACATGTGGTTGTACTGTTTTAACTAGAATATGACACTGGAGTTCGTGTCCTTAAGCAACCCAGGGCAAAACACTCCCCTATCGGTACACAACTATCAACATTTGTGTTACCACTTGCTTGCCCAAGTCTTAAAACAGTTTGCTCGGTTTTAGTCACCAAAATATCATGGATATTCATTCTCTGATCAGAAGTAATAAATTCCCATTTGAAAACATAATTAGATAGCCATGATATATTTTGTAAGTAGCTAGCATGTTCTAAGCATATAACCATGTATGCCTTATAAGCAAGCACTCAATAAGTACTCTTACCCCATCCTAGGGTTACAAGTAGCAAGTCATCCAACATTTCAAGCGTTGGTTATGCAGGGAATAGGATTAAACTACCTTTCCCACCATCTATATAAATTTGCATAGAGCCCCAAAAAATTAACGGGATTTGCAAGTTGAAATAAAATCATTTTATCCCAAATTTAGGAGCAATTGTCAAAGGTAGTGGGATTCTTCCTTGGTTTCAGGTCTACTTTTCAGGCTCTTCCAAAATATTCTACCTCCTCGAACTCCAAAAGGATCTCCGTCTAGTTTTAAATTTAAAGTTTAACACCAAACCGTATAAATAATGCAAAAATGCAAATGTTCTAACATGCATGATTTGTTGCAGTTGGCTGGTGCTGGTTTTATACTCTCTTCTGGTGGAATTATTCATTTTTGCACTTACATTTTGAGATATTGATTTTTACGATTATGCGATCCTTGTGGAAAATACTGCTACTGATTATGGCGGCCTAAATCTGTGCAAAGCTGAGTTCATAAAGATGGAAGTATACAGTTTTATAAAGAATTTACAAAATTGGTTTAACATTTTCTGAGTATAAGAATTTCTTATGAATTTTCTAGTCCAAAAGTCCCAATTTCAACCCTTTTATTTACTCTTATAATTGGCCTTGGCAGATTTTCTGTATAGATGTGCTACTTTTTACCTTACCAGATATTTTAGAAAAGTTAAAATACAGAACCAACAAAACTGGTTTCCACTCCAATTTTGGAGTTTGTAATGAATTTCAAAGTTAAATCCTTTTCAATGTTAACAGAAAAGCATTTATTTCATTCTTTTATTTTCTGGATTTCACAAAGGATGGGGTCCACATGTAGGATGAAACAGAGCAGACAGGCACTGAGCATGGAGCGGACCGTCCGATTGCAGTTCGGACCGTCCAGCCAGGCAAGCAGAGGAGGATTTTGAGCCGGCGAGCTTCTCGGCGGCTTGCGAACGTGATGAGGCGTCGGTGCCAGTTGGGGCCAAAATAGAAAATGGCAGAGAACCAACAAGCCTTCGGGTGGTGTCTCGTCGCCGGGGTGGTGGCCGGAATCGACGGCAAAGCGCGGAGGCGGGGTTCTTTCGGCCATGTATATGGAATGCATAGGGATGTCGGGTTACAGGTTAAAGCAATGCGTGCATAGCCAGTAACGGAGGTGCCAGGGATGCTCACTGCGGGTGTTGCGTAGCTCGGCAAAGCTGAACGGCGACGGTTGCTCGGAGAGTCCAACGGCGGCGGAGTGCTTCGGGTATCGTCGACAAGGCCGGATCTGGGCCCAGGCCAACAGATAACTGAAGGTAGGCATTCACCTTAGTGAAGTGCTGAGGATGGGCACAGACGTTTAGGAATGCGGAGTTTTATCACCGTGGTCAAGAGAGCAAAAGGGCACGGTGGCCGGCGGGAGAGAAGAAGGCGTGGTTCTACAGTCTTGGGATCGGTAGCTTCTCGTCTCTGGTATTGGCTTGTCTTGAGTTGGCGATGAGCTGTCCAAAAGATTAACCCTGTCTTGCTTCGGTCCGGAGAACGCGTGCATGCGAGGCGGTGGTCGCCGGAGCTGAGAGCTCACAATCGCGTCTTCAACCTAGAAGGATTTGAGGGGAAAAAATGGATCCAGATGCAAGGGTGTGTCGTGTTCCCGTAGCTCAGATGCGGGCGAAGCTCACAGAGACGACTCGGGAGTGATTTGCTCTCCGCGCCGGGGAAGAGGGCGGTGTTCCGGCGTTGAAGTTTTCACTCGGGCTTGTCCGTGGAGGAAATGAGAGAGAATGGCAGAGAGCTAATGGCAGATGTCGGGTTGCTAGTCGACTTGGCGAGGAGAAGGAGGAGAGGCGCGCATGCACCGTTCTGTGAGCCGCGTCGGCCGGTGGCCTTGGCGCGTGTCCGCGAGCGCTTGGCAACGATGTTCTGCAGGTGGGCCGGCTGAAAGGGTGTCTGTGACTGACATATGGGACCCACAATGAGCCGGCGACCACACTTGGCAGTGTCAGAGTAGAGAGGAGACTTCCTCTAGAAAGGTGTGTTTAATGAAGTAGTTGAGGAGCTAACATGAGCTGGCATTTTGACTGGGATACAGTGTCGGTAAAACCATGGAAAAATTACTGTGAGCACGTGAGTGGTAATGGATAGCTCTGTGCCAAATTTTAGAGTTGTGAGACTTGTAAGATTTTTTGTTTGATAATTCATCAAAGTTCGGCCAAAATTCAGCCTTCCCTGTCTGAGTCAGTAGGTTTTGTCCTATTATTTTATGTGCGATTTCTGTGAAGATTGTACTGAAATTTTTACTGTGGTTATTCCACAATCTAACCCAGGTTCTGGTAGGTTTTGGTGACAAGGTGTCTGATGGATTAGTTCTGGCAAAAATGCCAAGTAAGCTGTCTGCAGATAACAATTTTCCAGATTTTGCTGAAGTGAAGGTATTTATTCGAGACATTTATGTATTTGATAAAATCCAGTGTAAAATACAGTGGTTGACTGAAATGGTGTAGTTTCTAGGGTAATTTTCTCAGATTTTTATTTCTCCAGGAAGTTTCCTTATAAATTCGAATTGACAATATGATCACTAGTTTTTCTCCAAGAGAGAGCAAAATATGGGTCTTCATATGGATGTACACATATATACGGGTAAAGGTTTTGAAACAAGGCCTTAGCACTTTATATTAGTTTTTCCATGACTATCCACAATTTATTTCCAGTATATATATATATATATATATATTCTGGGTATGTTACAATACCATAGCGGTTTTAGTGTCCTATTCTGATCCCGTTGTGCTTCAAGAAAAAGCAAAACAGAAATATTGGTATAACAACATCTAATCAGTTATCACGCTGTGATTACACCAAAGATGTATAGTTCATCTATTGTTTTTAACATAGAACACTCAATTCGCTTGATTCTAGCTTTCATGAGCGGCAGAGAGAATATTTAGTAAACATAACTTTTTCACGAAACTTTGAAAATCTATTCCACAAAATGCTATATGCTTTTAGTGACAAGGTGGTCCAATAAGTTGAATTTTGCTTCAATCAGATTTTTATGTTAGATGTCGTGTATAGTTTGATTCGGGTTCAATTTTTATTCCTGTTGCAACGCACGAGCATATTTACTAGTCAACTAAGATAAGAGAGTGGAGAAAAATTTTCTATTAATGCTCCCATATTTCTCTTAGGGAGGCGAAGATTGTATTTCTATCAGCCCCGAATTGGGTATTGAAGTTACAATCATACCCATAATACAGATTATCCTCTTTACCCACACCGATAGGTGGGCCGGCTAGGGGTTAGCATGGCCTTTTCCCCATCCCTGCGAGTGGGCAGCACTAGGGTTCCTGACAGGTGGCCCCTGCCCTCTAGTAGATGGGACTGACGCACGTCCTATTTCTTCCTCTGCGAATCTCGGCTTTCTCTGCCCCCGGTGAGTGGCTCCAGAGATACGTCGGGATTCGGGAGTCGAGCGGCTGGTTGGTGAGCCCATTGAATAGCATTAATGACCTCGACTTCTCTCTCCTTGTCTTCTTGAGGCCGGGTAGGCTTCGGCAGGGGTGTCCTCCTTTGGGAGCTGCCTTCGCCAAGACGAGGCTGGGGGATCGTCCTTGGCCAACAGCAGAAGCCGCCCTTCGCCAGACTCTTCTCTACCTCCAGCTTTGGGACTCGAAGATCTTCTCAATCATCTTCTTTTCCTACTGGGATTTGGAGGCCTTTCCCTAACAGTATCCAAAATCAATAGTGTCATTTATTAAAAAATAGAGGGAGTATTATCTAAGGAGATAATTACGCCTTTACAAACAGTAGCAATCGGCAGAATAGGAACCATCAACTCTGATTTTGTTGCTTAGTGTACTGAACAAGCAGCATGTGGAATTTCATTTCATTATTTCAAGACCCCGTATGGCCCTACCATGTTCATATGGATTACAAAGGGGAGGAAGAGGAACGTAGTGTCTAATAAATATGATGCACGGGTGTAGGATATAAGCCTTCCGACATAAGGGCAAGCAGGGCATCAGGAACAAGCATAAGAACATTTTCAGATAACTTGACACTGATTTTGACATAAGGATGCGCCGTTGCCGATCCCGGTTACTCCTAATCCTACTCGCAAATGGTACATTGTTTTATTGGCACTATTGCCAGACATCAGGAATACATAGTTTTCAGCACTGCACTTTTAATTTTTTTATTTTTATATTTATTTAATAAAATATTTACAAAACTATATTTTCATTTCAAAAATTTACAAAAATATAGTCCCACCGCCCTCTAGGAGGGCGATTTTTATAAATCGCCCTTCCAGAGGGCGATTTAATGACGTGGCTGACGGCCGTTGGCCACGGCCGGCCAATGGCCGTCAGGCAATTTGCAGGCGGCCCCCCAGGCCACCTAAAAACCGCCCTCTGAGAGGGCAGCAAGGGGGCCGCCTGCAAAAATCCGGCCGGGGGCCGGCCATTTTATAGGAGGCCCCCTTGCCGCCCTCTCAGAGGGCGGTTTTTAGGTGGCCCGGGGGGCCGCCTGTAAATTGGCCAGCCCCGACCGGATTTTTGCAGGCGGCCCTCTTGCCGTCCTCTCCGAGGGCGGTTTTTGGGTGGCCAGGTGCTTGGGACAGAGCAGGGCATAGCCAGCAATGAAACGGACCGTCCGGCCACGCAGAGGATGGTCCGGCCAGGCGAAATAGAGGAGGCACAATTAGTGAGCTTTTCCGTGGCAGCGGCGGCGAATGGCGGCGTAACTTGTCGGGTGACCAAAAGAGAAAAGCTAGAGGAGTACCAGGCGAACCTAACGGTGGTTGTCTCGCGGTCGGAGGTGGTTGGAATCGCCGACGACAACGGTGGAGGCGGCGAACTCTTTCGGCATGCATATGGATTTTACCTTACAAGCTGAAATGGTGCATGCATGCAATACCTGAGGGACTAGAGAGGCTCACCAAAGATGTTGGGTTACTCAGCAGTGTTGGAATGGTGACGGTTGCTCCGGGAGAGGTCCAGCGGCGGCGGAGTGCCTCGGGCGCTCGTCAGAGCATCTCCAGCAATAGCCCATATTTTAGAACCCCCAAATGTTAAATGGGGGCTGCCCCTATTTCTTTTAGACCCCAAAAATGCTCCGAACTCCAGCAACAGCCCCCATTTCTCAGCCCCTATTTCTTTTTCTATTATTTTTCACCGTAGAAATATACAGCTAGTAGAACTCATATATATATATATATATATATATATATATATATATATATATATATATATATATATATATATATATATATATATATATATATATATATAGCAGCAGCAGCGCAGCGCAGGAGGCCGGGCGGCGCAGGGGAGGCGGCGCGCAGGAGGCCGGCGGGGGGCGCAGGCGGGATGCGGCGGGGCAGGAGGCCGGGCGGCGTAGGGCGGCGCAGGCGGGAGGCGGCGGGGCAGGAGGCCGGCGGGAGGCGGTGCGCAGGAGGCCGGGCAGCGCAGGGCGGCGCAGGCGGCGCGCAGGAGGCCGGGCAGGAGGCGCCGCGCAGGAGGCCGGGTGGCGCAGGCGGGAGGCGGCGGGGCAGGGGGCCGGCGGGAGGCCGGGCGGCGCAGGCGGCGCGCAGGAGGCCGAGCGGCGCAGGCGAGAGGCAGAGGGGCAGGAGGCCAGCGGGAGGCGGCGGGGCAGGAGGCCGAGCGGCGCAGGAGGCCGAGCGGCACAGGCGCCGCGCAGGAGGCCAGGTGGCGCAGGGCGGCGCAGGCGGGAGGCGGCGGGGCAGGAGGCTCGTGAGGATTCCAAGACGAAGACTGAGGCAAGTCACTCCTTAACCATATTGCTCCTAAATTTAAAATGTTTTGTTTGTAAAATTACATGATTAGTGCGCACGTTAATCTGATTGGCCTCGGTTTGCGTGTTGAACCGACGGACCTGCTCGATAGTTGCATAAACCCTATAGGTCTTTGGTATCTTATTCCTTGTCGCTTCACCTCGTGGTACCTTGGTTACCGTGCTCTCTGAGCATGGAATTCGATGGTTCCACCCACATCACTACTATTTGTTGATTTGGGAAAATAATGGTTTCTAAATATTTAAAAACCCGACATGCGATGTCGGCGGAATTATGAAACAAAATTAATTGCGAAAATCCGCGGTGCAAAGTGATCGCCTGTATGGTGGCACTTCGTATTCGCATATAAGGACCGTTTTCTTGGGGAATTTCATCCGAGCATCTCACAATGCGACCACATGGGTGGAATGGGACACCCCTGGCTGAGTAACTAGTGTTCTCAGGATGGTTTTCGGTTGCTAATATCCCGTGTAGCTTACAAGAGATATATAAAGGGAAAAAGTAAGAGTCCTAGTAGGAGAAGACTTGAAATCCTATTAGGAAACTAATCCTAATATATGGCATATGAAAATTCGGATAACATATTTAACAGCCCGGGGGTGCCCACATGCCACATGCATGATCAATTTCCTAGGCCATTAAACAATCTAGCTGATGACATGACATCCTTGGCCACTCAAAAATAAAACTTTTACGATACAATTTACTCGTAGTATATATTGCCAATATAAACAAGGAAACTTTAGAAATTTGCTACAAAATTAAAAAGGGTAGTTTAGTAACGCCGTGCTTTAGTGCCCAACTTCCCATCGCGAATTATTCCAGGTACGGTGGCAAGTGGCGGTCGTGTGGACTCGTGGTGGTTGGCGGCGCCTCGTTGTAGTGAAGGACGATGAGGAATGAGCTAGAATGGGATCGAGTGGGAAAAACACCCCCAATATTGTTTCGCTATATGCTGCAAATTTACAAAATTGTCCCACGCAATAGTGTACAAAGACAATTTTACCCCTTCTGATTTTATACTGCAGTATATTTCGGGGAGAGGGCAAATCAATGTGGTATATATGCACTCCAGTACTCGATCTCCAGGGGCATATTTTTTTGGCTCTAGTTCAGTCTTAACTAGCTAGCATACGTACACACGTAAGGACACCCTAGCTAATGCTCTATATTGAGTTCAGAGTTCAATCGACCAGCTAACTACGATCACAAATTCAGCAAGCAAGTTGTTGCTGGCCGGCCGGCCGGAGTGGCCTGCCATAGTGGCATATATACATCCACAAGAAAATGTATAGGTATCTCAAGCAGAATGCCAGGGATAGGATTGTGGGGCATCAGGAATGCACCTGCAACTCCAGGAACCGGACGTACTGATTGCTCTTAAACAGACTGCAGATTAATTAGCTATCGCTGATCGTTTTAATTGATTGCATCTTTTACTGATCTTTGCATGCCATGTGAGTACGTAATCGCTTCTTGACAAAAACTCTTACTGGCTAACGAAGGCTGATTAGTGATTATGTTTATATTTCTTGCCTCACAGATTTCGTAGAGGATCAATGACATGCATCAAGAGCAGCAGGTGTGGTTTACAGGGCCTTACCATTTACTGATGCTAAACCATGTATAAAATATTAGCTATTTATTTTTCTGTAGCAATTTTTGGTCAAATTAAACAGGAAGGAAACACATGCAGAGAAATAGTGCTCTAGGAAACTACACGTACATGGGCTCTCCACGTTACATGCATCTCGAAAGTATTTTAGTTGTCCAATTCGTATTGACAGAGATGGAAACAGTTGCACAATTCATTGATTGCACGCAATTTTTTCGATCAACGTGGCTGACAGATGGCCCATGCTTCTGACCTCACGCAGCAGCAGCTTATATACCGATGAAAACCCTTTTTTTAAACTATGTCACTCGTAGGTTGTAACGGGATCTACACGATATTCTTTATACATTGCAGTGGGGATCTATGCAAAAATGACGGTTTCATGAGTTTTTGGGTGGGATGGTTTTTTAGGAAAGGAGAGTGGTTTGGATTTTTTAAGTGAGGTGGTTTTTTTTTATGGAGAGTGGTTTTACCGGAGAAAAAGTACAGGGAAGAGGAGGTCAACTCGCTTTTACAGTAGTAGAGAAAAAAAGGCTGACAAGGAAAATGAATGGAAGTTTTCTACTCCTTTCGTCCTTAAAAAAATTGTTATTCTAGGTTTTTTTTATAAAGATTAAGGTTTAAGAAAAAATGCATAGTACCCGTTACTAAATGATATGTGGTTGGGAGTGGAATGATAGTTAGGGTAGGATGAAGAGAAATTTGAATAAGTGGTAATTGATAGTGTAAGTAATACTCTAAATTGATATTTTTTAAGGATAAATTTTAAATGCAAGAGAGACAATCTTTTTTTACAAGGGAAGCATATATATATATATATATATATATATATATATATATATATATATATATATATATATATATATATATATATATATATATAAGTAGAGTTAACTTCATGTCTACTACAGATTATAGTTTGGGGTTAGGTGATTGTGGGCTGTCTCCTCAGCAATATAAACTTTGGACAGTCAGGCAGGTAGTAGGCAATGAGTGCATTCATGTGAATGGTCGACGTCGAAGGTCCGGTCTTCATATACCGACATGTAGCAAAGCCAGCAGGCAGTCGCTAACAATTAAGTTCATGCACTTGCTTGATTGCTAATCCCAATGTCAATGCCGTTTGTGCCTTTGCGGGTTACAATCTGTTTGTACATGGGAAATCACACGAAGACAGTGCGATTATTCAAGTAGCTCGCTAGAATTGACAGGAATGCAACTAGTTCGAGAGACTCCTCATCGACTCTGCAAGTAATTAGTTATGCAATTTTTGTAATTTATGTGACAAGTAAAATATTAGAAAACACTGCAGCGCTTTCCATCGATGCAATATTTTGAGCTGAGGAAGAACTTGTGTAGCTTTGGTAGGATGAAGAAGATTGTATGTTGATCGGGGACAGCACCAAGAAACATATTTGTAAACAAAGAAAATGATAGTATTGTTATGAACTTTTATACACACTGGTACACCATAACATATCTATGAGCTAAGCAAAAGGACACCATATTAACTTGGACTGTCAAAATAGTGAGTACCTGAGTGGGCAATGAAAAGCATGTATTTGAGTGTCTTTAGGTCATGTTGTACATCCAAGGTCTTCTATAAATCACCATGAAGCAAGCCAGCCAATGGCAAAGAACTATTTCACTTGCTTCGTAATACCAATGGCAATGCCATTTGTGTGTTACAATCTAGTTGCTTGTCATTGTCCATGGAAACCACATGAATTAACACAATGTAATTCTTCAAGTAGAATTGATAAGCATCAGGAATACATCTAGTACTAAATTCCTTTCATTTTCTAGGACATTAGTCATATGTAATTTTTGTAATTCTAATGACGTGAAAAGTAAATTTTTTAAAATAGTTTAACATTTTTTATTAATTTAGTAAAAATGTTTTTGCAATTCATTGATGATATTTTGAACTGACAAAAGAACTTGTAGAAAAAAAAATCTTCTTGTTGTTCGATGACAATAAGGATAAAAATTGCATGTTGGTCAACGACTACAAACAAGTCAAACCGAGCCTTTCCAATTCCCTTAGAAAATTTCCCTTGATGTAGTATTTTGAATATTCTAACTGTATAAATAATTTTGATGTGACTTTGACAGATCCAATCATCCTGGAAAGTGGATTAGCGTCAAGAAGCAAGTTGAGCGTAGGCAACCTTCTCTTGCCATAGGTAGACTTGTTCAAAGAGAGCCTACCATTTTCATTTAAGCGTCACTGCAGCGCGAATTGCCCAATTTTTTACATAATGCCCACTGAATATAAATTACTTCAAAGGTGATTAAACAAGACGAGCTTCATCTGTGCAAGTGTAGGAGCTCTAGGAATAATTAGAAGGATAACATGGGAGATTAAAGAGGAGAAAACAAAAGTCATCTCCAAAAATTTGAATTTAAAATTTTCAAATCTCACGGTTACCACGTGGTTATCGCGGTAAGGTCGTGATTACCACGTGATATGGCGCAGTAACCGCACGGTAAGCCATGGTAACCGCGGTATGTTGAAGCTAAAAAGAAAAATTACAGAAAAAATTGTAAAACTATCATACCCTTATCTGGCACCACCATACAATGACACCAAACAGGGTGTGCTGCAGGAAAACAGCGTGAATTGCCTTCCCGCGGAACCGCGATACCAATACTAGTCCCAAGATGCAGCGCTGGTATCCATAAAAATCAGATGAGTGTCATCGCGAACCTTAATTTAAATAAATAAACATAATCCACAACTTACGTTACAGCTTCGAAGCAAACCGGAGACAATAACGAACAGCACAGAGGCAGTGACAGCAACAGAACAGCGGACTAAGTCCCAACACATAGGCAATGGCTGGGAATCAAGACGAAACCCTAATCTTGACTTCACTGCAACTCCAGCTTCAGCGCCCGACGGAGAACTATATATATATATATAGCGCAAGAGTAAGTACTCACGTACTCAGCAAGCCAGGGGAACTTAGGTGGTTATTGCAGGCTTCAAAGAGTGGCTGGATATTTTATAAATTTGTTTTATTTAAATTCTTTTAATGTGTACTTCTCAACAATCAGGACGAGATGAGTCTCGTCCGATCGGAGTTAAAGTATATCAATCTTTATTTCTCTAGTTTTTATAATCTCAGATTTCACATCAATCGACTTCCCGAACCATAACATTTTCAGAATATATCTCAGTAAGTTGAGCAAGTTTGTCCACATCAAATTTAGAGAATGAATCTCTTGGGTCCAAACAAGAAAAACAAACAAGCAATTCTGACGATACCTCATTAAACCGATGATCCAACTCTATAGTTATAGCATCTATAGCAGCATAGAAGGTATCAACACGGAAATGATGGTCTGGAGTGATGTTGTTCCTCCCCCCTTTTCTTGATCTACCAAATCTCGGTATTGATCCATTCATATTTGGTATTGGAATATCATTTTCACTTCAGAATTTTGTGGCTTCTTGAAATAGTGGCTCCCAACCATCATTCCTCAAATTCATCAAACGTGTTTTCACATCAATAACCAAAGACATGGCTTCAACAACATTTTAATCCTTTCTTTGCAAGATAAGTGATAGCTCATTTGTGATGCGTAGGATTTGCAACATCATCTTCATAATGAACACAAAGCTAAAGGACTCCATGATTTCCACCAAACCTCCTGCCCTACATGGATTACGCACGTCTTGATGCACAATTTCTAGAACTTCAATCACTGCATCCCACATTGACTCAATACGAAGTAATGTCTTGTAATGAGAACCCCATCTTGTATCTCCAGGTCTAGCCAAGGATGTTGCCTGATTTTTCCCTCTGCCGGAGGAAATCTCTCCACTAATCAACTTACCCAAAAGAATTTTGCGTTGCTTATCTAGTAATAAATCCTTCCTCTTGCAAGTTGAACTAGTGGTGTTCACAATCAAGTGAACATATTCAAAGAAATCCTCAATAGATGAGCAACATCTTGAGATGGAAACAACTACCAATTGTAATTGATGAGCAAAGCAATGGACATAGAAGGCATATGGGTTCTCATCACGAATCAACTTTTGAAGCCTATTAAATTCTCTTCTCATATTAGAAGCACCATCATACCCTTGCCCTCGCAGATTGGAAATGTGTAGCCCATGCTCACCAAGTACTTCAACAACTGTTGTCTTCAATGTTTCTGAGGTTGTCTCCTTGACATGCTTAATACCCAAAAATCTTTCAATTACTTTTCCTTTCTTGTTCACAAACCTACAACACATATGAAAGTATAATATGATTATCTATTTTTAACAAAAATGTGATAACCAGTCAACCATATATAATAAATCGCTTACCTCACAACCACGACCATTTGTTCTTTGACAGATATATCACGAGATTCATCTATAAGAATGGAAAAGAGACAACCCTGCATCTCTTGTTTTATTTCTTTGGTTACCTCTGCTGCACAACAGTCTGCAAGTTCTTTTTGAATTGTTGGGGAAGTCATCTTGGTATTCTTGGGACATGTTTCATCAAATACAAGTTTGACTTGTTCATTCCTTTCTTTATACCAATCAAGAAACTCTAGAAAATTGCCCCTATTCAAAGAAGTAAGGGATTTATCGTGTCCACGGAATGGTTCACCTTGCAATGTGAGAAAACTCACAATACCCAATGATGTATCCAAACGAGTTTCATACTTTATTGCTGCATCCTTTGTATATTTTGTAACCTTATGTTTGACACTTGTTTTTTGATTATCAAAATCTTTGTATGCTGTCCTACATTGATTATGGGTTTTTCCATCATGTTTTGGAAGTGCCTTGTATGCATTCTTCCAAGTGTCAAACCCTATGGTTGCAAAGGCATCATGACCAAATTTTTCATCCATGTGATCATGCTTAAAAATATAACAATAGAAGCAATATGCTTTATTCTTCTCCACACTGTATTCAAGCCAAGGATGTTTCTTGAACCATCTTGCATGAAAGCATCTATTACCATTTGTTTTAGGAAAATTATAACCAATTGGTTGAGTTGGACCCTTAGTTATGAAAGCCCTCCTAACCTCACTTCTAATATCCACTGAAAATTGATCAATTGGTATTCGAAGTCCAGGATCAGTGATAATGTGATCCGGGTTGAACTGAGTTATAATAGTACCTTCAACCTCGCCTGCTACTTGTTCAGCTGCCATTTCATTTTCCATCTCCTCTTCAACCGCGGCAACAGCCTGTTCAAACTCGTCTGAGTCAAAGTCATCTTCATGTTCTTTAATCTCTACTTCAACATCTGATAAATTTGTAGCTCCACCATCACCAGCAAAAAGATTGAGGTGCACCACGGACCAAAAGGTCCTCAAATCTGCAAAATTACCAAAGTATATTAAACTATTAAAGCGGACATGTCAATTAATTTATAACAAATTAAAATTTTCATCTACAAAATTACAATATGTACCTCTTGTTTTGGCATTGCCCTTGTCTTTTCCTTTTGGATACATCCTTGATCCTTAAATAATTTATGGCCACTGCGCTTCATCATAAATTAATCAAACAAACTAAGTAATTAATTAATTAATAATCCAAATATCACATGACTAATAAAAATTGATTAACTTTGTCCATACCTGATGACTGATGTCCTGATCTGATCAGGTCTTGATCAGTCGGAGATCGTTTTGTTTTAGGCCTTCACGGAGACGCTGCCGGCTGCTGCGTGACTCGCGCTCGGCACTCGCGGTGAATGGCCGGCCGCAGCGCCGTGAGAGACAGCCAGACAGACAGAAATGCCGACGGTGGCGCCGTAGGGCGGGGACACGAAACGACGATTCACGATTCCATGGCGAAGTTGGAACGTCGAGTCTCGTAGACGAACCGTATACTTATCTGGATGGCTCCTAGTCCACCTGCTAGGAAGCAAGCCGTAGTCCACTAGTCCGCATGTGCCAACAAAAAGGCCAAAGGGCCCATAGGATCACATAAAGTAGCAGCCCATCCATTAGCCCAGGTAACGGTTTGTTTAAGCTGTGCTTCTGTTCTTCCTCCGGCGTCCGACGGTGAGTTCTTTCCAGCGAAACTTCATTTTCTTTGATGTGCTCATGGTACAGAATGATTTGGGGGTAAATTTTTTTTGGGAATTTAAGATATGGTGAGCGCCATACTTTGCCATATTGAAAGCTCCGCCCCTGCGGGCAAGGCTTGAAGTTATCTAAAGTTTCCCCCCATTGTCATGTTAGCTGAAGTTTCTGAATGTTAGTGACCATGTTGAGCCCATTTCAACTCCTGTTGCACTCTACTTTCAATGAAAATTCACTCTGCTTTCAATGAAAAGTTGGGTCAATCTTGGCCTTTGATATCTTCCCTCCGTTTTAAAATAAAAAAAATCTAGTATTGGATGTTACACATCTTAATACTATAAATCTGGATAAGCCTGTTCAGATTTGTAGTGCTAGGATGTGTCAGACCTGTCCAAATTCGTTATACTAGGATGTGTCACATCTAGTACTAGATTTTTATTTTGAGATGAAGGGAATATAAAAAAGAGTACTATTTTTTCATAGACTATTACAATGGTTTGGAACTTGTTCTTCAATAATTGTTTGAGCGTCTGTATAGCTTCAACCCATCTATATCCTTTCGCTGCAAAAAAGCACCACAAGCTTGTCCTTCTCAGATTGGTATTGGCAATTGATTTTTTATCTCGCAGATCCTAGATGGTCTCCAAGATGAAGTGTCCAGTGGAGCTTCCTTGGATGGATGGTGGACATGGATAACTGATCAATTGGATTCTGATGTAGCGTACCAGTGTTTGTGGCCAGCATAACTCTGCTTCCCAGCTCTATATATATAAGCGTTGTGGTGCCACAAACTTTTAGTACTGGGGAATGCAATGCAATGAACTTAAACTCGAAGGGGAATGCTGCCTTAAATTCGTAATATATGTACATATTTTTATAACTTGTAGATGAAGAATTAATCCAACTAAAAATTGTTCAATTGCAACTTCTAGCTTCAACTTCTAGCTTCTTCAAAGCAAAGGTTCATTTATATATAAACGGTGGCTAGCTGGTGGTGGGCTCAACAAGCTGGTCAATTTTATTCTCAAGATGTGGGTGTTTGGCCATGCCAACTTAATTTCCTCCCAGCGATGTTGCGACTTCACAATCTCTTGGACATTGGAAGATGGTACATGCATCACCATGCATAGGATCGAGAGGCATCAGGGATGTGCACACAAGCCAGATACCAAGAGGTAACTGTAAGCAATATACATCTACATAAATACAATTCATGGATAGCACAACAAGAAAAGTTGTCTATAATTCATTCATCATACTATTTACTTTGCTTACAAGCATGTTTTTTGTAATGCTGGCAGATAGAGTCACCCTCAGTTACTAGAGTTCAAAAGATTGTATTGAACCGGTAAGTGGAATTTCTCATTCGGCAGTAAGCTGGAGCATGCAGTTTAGGGAAGAAAAGAAGTTAGCTTTGGTGAACAGAAGCTGCTCTCTGAACTAGGATATGGACCACTGTTTGACATCATGGTTATGTGAGGTCGTTCTACCACGTCATCAGAATCCAGTGCCGTACATATAATGAAATTGTCTCTCTAAAAAGTTAAAGATGCATGTGTTGCCTCAAGGCTATAGGTTCTTCCTCACTAGCATCCAGCATCAGTACTTTGTTTGTGTTGTGCATGGCTGACTATGTGAGGGTTAACAATTACAGATTGTCGGGATCAATCGACCATTGCAATTAATCTTTCTCAACACCATATGTCTAAGATGCTGAAACCTCCAGTGCAGAGCCATCAGGTGTAGCTGCCGTCGTTGACAAGGTGGCCGAGCAGCGAGCCCCGTCGCTCATCGGCGGCCTTTACACAGAGTTAATTCTGGGATTAATGGTCACCCCATGATTCAGGTTTGACATTACCCCAGCACAGGTGGCCATATAAAAGATGCTCAGACAAAACAATTTTAGGTAATGTTTTTAATGGGATTTTTTTAATTATTGAAGCTTTTGTTGAGTTATATTTTAAGAGTAGACCATTTTGTTAACTTTTTGTAATTATTCATAGCATTTCAAGGGTAACTCACCTTACGATTTTAGTTCTTGAATCCACAGAATATGGACGATAAAAAAGAAGAGGATAGATAAGGGTTTTGAATTCCATGGCCGACTTTCCTTTTCAAAATTCGAAGGAATTTGGTGATCTAGAGTCTAGGGGGGGATTCCAATTTGTAAATTTGAACCTCAGGATTTGAACTGGAAGTTTTTACCCTCTACAAAAATTGGAGCGTTACAAATGTTAACCTCTCTTAAGATTTTATTTCGATAAAAGGCTTAGCACCCGGCTTTACTTGAAAGCGTAATAAGGATATAGGCCTCTCTTACGATCGAATCAACCAAGCTAAAGGTATATAAAGCATCTATCGGAGAAAAGGCATCAGACTAAATAATAAGTAAACCACTTAAAGCTTGGGTGACTCATGGCAACATTTTTGACTCAGTGAGGTCGGATAACAAAAGGATACAAGTATAGTCAATCTGTGCGTGATGAAAAACGTACTACTACAACAGATAGAGGTTCATAGAAATGTCATGAATGTATAAAAACAAATTATTGTGCTGCAGCACAGCCAGGAGTTCCAGTTTTATTATTGTCGTCACATCCAATCAAACAAATATAATTGAAACCCATCATTTCACCACACGAGGTATTACAGATCGATAGAGAATCCATCATTCAAACAATTCATCTTGTTCGTGCATAACGAATATAAGCTCCAAAGGACTTTACCCAACTCGAGATTTGCATCTCACCTGAAAAAGGAAAAATAAAAAAAAATATAAGAATGTCTTCCAGTTATAGGATTGCTCGTATGTCACAGGCAATAGTAATCATGTCATCCTAAATATACTACTTTGCTCTATCCAATAATACAAATAAAAAACAAGGCAAAATAGAAGCTGGTTCTGGACAAAGAAGCTGGGAAAGGATTTTCTTTTGTCTTAACCGGTTAATTCTTCCATCATTATTTCACAAATAAATCAATCAAATTGGCTGCACACACTGTTCACAAATCTCTTTGTGCTGTAAAGAAAAATGACTCCTTATTTCCTGTTAGTACACACATTGCATGATATACTATAAGTTTAGAACGCAAATCAGGGATGGACGCATCCATTGGACAGGGTGGGGCGCCCGGTCCAGCCGTGGCTCATGCTGTCTTATACCCCTAGACCCTAATATTACTTGTTTTACTTCTAAGATAAGATCATTATGTTGTTAGATAGTATTATCACATAGTAGTATCCTTTAATATAGCTTGTTAACGTCAAAGCACGCTGAATCACCTTGAAAAATCAAGGTTGGGAGTTGTTATTTAAAGAAGTTAAATCATTTTTTACCGACAATTTCAATAGCAAATTTAAGATGGGATCGATCAAGACTTGATAGAAACTTAATCATGCTTGAGCATCACTATCGTGTTGATAGTGTACGTCTTCTTATATATTAACCAATTTTTAAGATACAAGATGTGCGCAAGCCTATTTGGGTCTTGAGACCGTGGACATGGAAGACAAATGGAAACAACAATAGGAAAGCCATCTCCGCGTCGCGCGTGCAGACACAAAACAGAATCGGAAACACACGTTCTCTCACGATCGCAGGAGACGACGTGGGAGAGTCGATCATAGGAGACGACGCACGAACATACGAACGGAAATGTTCTAATTTTTTATAATAGTAGAGATTTAACTATCACTCGTGTTTCATAAATTAACTTATTTTCATTTTCAAATGAGAGGTACCATGCATCTTGAATGTTTTTTACCTTAAATTATTGATATTGTACTCTATTTTATATATGATTACAATGCACATATTTTATATGTGTTACGTTCGGTTGTTTTTATCCATCGTCTTTGCCCCATCTGTATTTTAAAGCTGCGTCCACCGTCGCAAATGGCAACAGAATCAAATAACAGTGTAAAACTGAAGGATGGGAAGAGCTGTGCGGGCACAGTTACTGACCTGGCATCCTTTCCCTTCTAGATCTTTCCAAGTGATGTCGTCTGTAGAAATGTTGGACATGTTGACCAGAACTAGGTCCTTGAGGGATGGAAGTTGCCCCAACCCGTCAGGTAGCTTACTCATATCCCGAAAGCCCTGAATATGCAGGTAGGAGAGCCTTGGCAGCGCCCCAGTTTCTATGATCCACTCCTCAGTGGAGAAGAACGCAAGAATCAAGTAATGTAGGCGAGGGAACCCTTGGGAGGAGCAGGACATTCTCTGGCCTTTATACCCATACAATGAAAGAACCACAAGCATAAAGGCATAGCCGCCGTAGGCACCGAGGGAAGAGTCCACTCTCAGGAAGTTTATCTAGCACATCAAACTCAAAACTTATTGAGGACAATGTCAACAGCGTCATGCATGTTTACAAGTATTTTAATCATCTCCACAGGGATGGGTTCAAATTTCAAAATAAAGGTAACAAGTTGAGTCATGTGGCCCAAAAACTTCACCAAAGCACTACCATAAATTTTAAAGTCATTAAATGGCATTTCCAAATAAAATTTTCGAACCTCTTTCTGCTGGCCATTCCTTGGTGGGTAAAATCCTCTACTAAGATAAACATTCTTTAGAGAGGCGATATTCCACAGGGACTCTGGTACAATTGACTCCAAATATGTGCCCCTCAAATCTATTGTTTGCAAGTAAAGAAGCTTTCCAATTGAAGAAGGGAGTGTAGCACGAGAACAATCTCTCAACGATAGATGCCTAAGGAGAATGCACCCACTAATTGCCGTGGAGAAATTATTTATCTCTGATCTTTCTACATGAAGAACTCTCAGGAACTTCAGCTTCACTAGGGACATTGATGAAATATGGAAGCCCAGTATAGCACGTGGATAAACTGTTGCTTGGAATATCTTGTCATCAAAGAAGTTATGAAAAGAATTCCGATAGAATGTAATGGTATTCAATGATGATGCTCCAGCTTGACCTGCACATGTTTTAAGTAAATCCATACGTCCTTGTCAGAGGACAAATATTTAAAAAAGAGCAATCTTACAGTCCTTAAGGAGGAAACAAGAGAAACTCTCTGAAGGAGATATTTATATGTTTTTTACATTTCTTAAAAAGACATCGAGAGGTACCACATTTCTCAATGTATGTTGTGGATACTCCTGACAACTCAACACTGATGTACTAGTATGTAAAAATTAATGCTAAAAAGTTTGGTGCCTCCTTGAGGACCATAAAAACTTCTTTTTTGAAAATATATAGCTACAGTGCAAGGAGAAGAACAATGGCCTGCAGTTTTGTCGGTGACAGAGAAAAAACCATCTTGTGTTGCTTCTTCAATGCACCAATCACGCAAAATATCATGGATCCTTATTCTTAAAATCGATCCATGTGCTTTGCTTCTGCCAACTACTTGGACCAAGCTTCTTTGAGCTAGCTCACTTATGTACTTGTATGCTATTTCTTCTGGCTTATATTTTTCTTGTAGGCTGAACGAAGCATTCAGCTGTCCACAATTCAACAAGTTCTGCCGTAGATATATCATAATCTTCAGGGAAAGCAGCAATATGGAGGAAGCAAGACTTCATATAATGATTTGGCAGGTCATTGTAACTGCGAGCTAGTATGTCTCGCATCACTTGTCCATTTTTTGTTGACATCCAGCCCTTAAACACGTCCAACCATGTTTGCTTATCTAGATTTTTTGACAGATAACTCCCAGAACTGCAAGTGCAAGTGGCAATCCGTTGCATTTTCTAGCAAGCTTTCTCCCTAGTTCTTCAAACTCATCAACATCACGCAGCATTGACCTTTTGTATGATGGTAAAGCTTTTCTACTAAAAAGTTCCCAACTTTTCTCATCATCTAAGAACTTCAGAGGATGGACGTGGGTTGGCATTTCAATATGATTTCCAACATCTACCTTTCGTGTGGTTAACAATACTCTGCTTCCATTCTTTGCATCTGGAAAGACTTTAGTCACTCTGTTTATTTGATTCCATGTATCTGTTGTCCATACATCATCAAGCACTACTAAGTATCTCTTATGCAATAAAAAATCATGGATCATTTTTCCCACCTCAAACTCTCGCATCTGATCAATTTCTCTAGATTCAAGTTCGACTGGCATAATCTGTCTCATAATATCTTTAAGTAAATCGATGACTTTGAATTTTTGAGACACAGTCACCCAAGCAGTTGTGTCAAAGTGATTTCTGATTAAAGGTGAACCGTAGATTTTTCTAGTAAGTGTAGTTTTCCCTGCCCCACCCATGGCAACTATAGAAACAACACTATGCTTGTTCTCTTGTTCAACTAACATCTTCACTATCTCGCTGTACTCATCATCAAAACCAACAACATCATCGTCTTTAAAATTTTCATACATAATATCATAATCTTGCAGGAACTCATCATCAGCATGACCTACATCTGTGACAGAATTACCCAATTCAACAATTTTTAAACGGTTTGCACTGTCAAAAATTTCACCAATGTTCCTTCTTATCCGTTGAATTTCAACACCAATTTTGTGTAGAGCTATCATATCACTTGGTAAACGAGCATACCTTGAAATGGCACCCATGAAACCCTTCTTGAGCTTGTTTCTCTTCTCCATGTACTCTGATGCTTCAATGATATTCTCGGCGTCATATGCTGCATCCCTGATCTGCCATAAAAGAACAGCTGCACTTGCATCTCCAGACCTCCTCTTATGCTCGGCATCTTGAAGGAAGCCTTGAAGATGCGCCAGCTCATTTTTCAAGAACCCCACTTCATCCATGACTCCACATAATTGTTGGAATTACTAAGTGGGCTAAGATCTATGTGAAGAATAATTCCTACAAAAAACTTAAAGGCTCACTTCATGAGGAGTGGTATGAAAAGTTTAGTAATACCTTGCTAGTTCTACAAGAGGGAGATCTCCTTATAAGGGTGAGCTCTCTCCTAGCCACTTGAAACATGCATACACGCGCGCGCTCGCTCGCTAGGCCAGGCTAGACGGTGAGCGTACGCGACATGCGCGTGAATGGTCCGTCAAAATTGGCTTCTCATGCTTGCGTAGATACAGCTTCCTTTTGTAGTTCTGTTTTGCTGTAAATCTTAACAACTTATCCGGAGAAGGGCCAAAATAGGACTGTAGGTACACGTACACTATATCTCCTGTGTTTGATCTATTCATGTTAATTGTTGTCATATACATGTTTAGGTCAGATTACATGGGTCTGTTTACTTATGCTATTAATGTCATGATTTATTTATGGAACAAATTAAATCTATATGTGCTTATATTTTCAACAATCCAAAAACCTTATTATAGGTACTGTGATTTTTCGATGGCTGGTTTTGCCGATGCACTAAGCCCGGATAAATTTACCAGTGTGCACTTTAAGAGATGGCAAATCAGGGTTACTCTGTGGTTGACAGCTATAAAGTGCTTCTGGGTGAGTACTGGTAAACCTGAAAGAGTTCTCTCTGCTGATCAGCAGAAAGAATTTGAGAAAGCCTACCATCGCGAAAAGAACACACTCTTCGCCGTCAGGGGTCTTGAGTTAACCTCGGCCAAATTAGGAACGGTGAGCGGCCTACCTCTCGTTAGGAGTTCTATCCACGAGCTCGCCCAAGTCTTAGCTCACCCTTGCACGTGAGGGGCTTGTTAGACATAGACCACAACCCCTTCGGATGGGTCAAGACCAAAGCCTAGAGGCGAATAGCCTAGCATGGGCAAAAGGCCCGCCGCACTTGGTGAAGCCGCTAGTGCAATGGCGAAGAGCACCGCGCACAAGGCGAAGCCGCTGGGCGAGGAGGCATAGGACCTGAAGCATCGGGCGAAGAGTGGAACAGGTGAAGGACTTGGCAAGCAGGCAAAACTCGGCAGAGGGCCGAGGGGCATGCCAGCGCCATCTGCACCTGAAGGAACAGAAGGCCCATTAAAAAGACGGCCCATCCAAGGGCCCAGCAGCCCGTTGCGGACCCATGATTGAGAAAAGACATATGTGCCCCAGTAGTCGTCCCTATCAGATGGCCATAATGTAATACCAGCTGTAAATGATATCCTAGAGCCTATAGGCAAACCTTAGACCTATAAATAGATACCCAGGGTACTATAATAACAGATTTTTTTGAGATTCGATATAGAGATTTACTTTCTTTATCCATACTCGGAAACTACTATTGTGTTGTTTGACAACACCCATTAACTAAGATTGTTTTTTTAACCTAACTGAGATTATGAAGCATCACTACTACGAAAACTATTTTTGCAGGCTGCTAAAATTGATTTCAAAGGCTACGAAAACTAATTAATAGATCTTAATTAGCAGGATCTAAATCGCGCACACCTATCAGAGCTGGGAGGTTACAGTGGAAACAGTCCAGTAATTAACGTCTTTTGTGCTCTTGTGTGCTTCTAAATAATGGCTAGAGTGTGGCTCTGCCCAGTATCCATACACACGGTCCTGAATTTGTGTAAGCTCTTGTATTTCCTCTATGTTCGAAGAGAAACTTTTAGTTTACCCCAGGGCATAAGAACACTATACGTACTTGAAGTTCAGAACACTGATTAGTAATACTCTTGCAGAAAAACAGAGAACCGGTCAATTACAAGTTAAGAGTTCTGTAATCAGCAATATTCAGATGAAGTGAACTCGAGGGAGTGCAGTAATTAATCGCACCCTTATTCAGATGAAGTCAACCATCTGATCATTTATACATGCCCGAATCTCACTGTGAGTTTTCTGCTTAGGATTTGCCAAAAAAAAAAAAGAACTCATCACCCAATTATATCATGGTCAGTGAGTAGCTGAACTGGACCACAAAACGAACTCTCATTCTTCAATTATAAACAAGTAGGAGCATGATTGGACCAGGGCCTTATGCACATGATGTAGTGGCATAAGTGCAGTGCTGAAAACTATGTATTCCTGATGTCTGGCAATGGTGCCAATAAAACAATGTACCATTTGCGAGTAGGATTAGGAGTAACCGGGATCGGCAACGGCGCATCCTTATGTCAAAATCAGTGTCAAGTTATCTGAAAATGTTCTTATGCTTGTTCCTGATGCCCTGCTTGCCCTTATGTCGGAAGGCTTATATCCTACACCCGTGCATCATATTTATTAGACACTACGTTCCTCTTCCTCCCCTTTGTAATCCATATGAACATGGTAGGGCCATACGGGGTCTTGAAATAACGAAATGAAATTCCACATGCTGCTTGTTCAGTACACTAAGCAACAAAATCAGAGTTGATGGTTCCTATTCTGCCGATTGCTACTGTTTGTAAAGGCGTAATTATCTCCGTAGATAATACTCCCTCTATTTTTTAATAAATGATACTATTGATTTTGGATACTGTTAGGGAAAGACCTCCAAACCCCAGTAGGAAAAGAAGATGATTGAGAAGATCTTCGAGTCCCAAAGCTAGAGGTAGAGAAGAGTCTGACGAAGGGCGGCTTCTGCTGTTGGCCAAGGACGATCCCCCAGCCTCGTCTTGGCGAAGGCAGCTCCCAAAAGAGGACGCCCCTGCCGAAGCCTACCCGGCCTCAAGAAGACAAGGAGAGAGAAGTCGAGATCATTAATGCTATTCAATGGGCTCACCAACCAGCCGCTCGACTCCCGAATCCTGACGTATCTCTGGAGCCACTCACCGAGGGCAGAGAAAGCCGAGATTCGCAGAGGAAGAAATAGGACGTGCGTCAGTCCCATCTACTAGAGGGCAGGGGCCACCTGTCAGGAACCACTCGCAGGGATGGGGAAAAGGCCATGCTAACCCCTAGCCGGCCCACCTATCGGTGTGGGTAAAGAGGATAATTTGTATTATGGGTATGATTGTAACTTCAATACCCAATTCGGGGCTGATAGAAATACAATCTTCGCCTCCCTAAGAGAAATATGGGAGCATTAACAGAAAATTTTTCTCCACTCTCTTATCTTAGTTGACTAGTAAATATGCTCGTGCGTTGCAACAGGAATAAAAATTGAACCCGAAGCAAACTATACACGACATCTAACATAAAAATCTGATTGAAGCAAAATTCAACTTATTGGACCACCTTGGCACTAAAAGCATATAGCATTTTGTGGAATAGATTTTCAAAGTTTCGTGAAAAAGTTATGTTTACTAAATATTCTCTCTGCCGCTCATGAAAGCTAGAATCAAGCGAATTGAGTGTTCTATGTTAAAAACAATAGATGAACTATACATCTTTGGTGTAATCACAGCGCGATAACTGATCAGATGTTGTTATACCAATATCTCTGTTTTGCTTTTTCTTGAAGCACAACGGGATAAGAATAGGACACTGAAACCGCTATGGTTTCTGTTTCGTGAGTTTGTTTTGATCTGATTAGTTTTGATTGAACCAAGTAATTTTGGCACTTGGCCGCCCTCATTAGATGCATCTGCTAATGTTTTAAATATCAGCCCAAAAGATCTGTTGGCCCAAATCCCTTTTTCTTTCATGAAAAATTTGGGTCAATACCAACCAAGTCAAGGCCCACCTTGTTGACTTCACATGTGTCCACCTAGAAAGCACGATACGCCGCGTCTTCGTTCCTCCATTCGATAAGTTCGCTGCTTGCCTTCTCCACCGATGACGTCGCACCTCCAGAGCTCCGCGTTGCCCTCCCAATGCACCGCGCCTCCTCCCATATGCCACTTGCCCACGCTGGCCACCTGGGAGCTGCCTCTGCATGACCTGGGAGAGCCGCCGTTGACCACTCCTCTTGTTGTGCCGCATCTCTAGACCAGAGTTCCGCCGCTGGCTGCGCTACAACGAGGAGCACCGCCGCCTCCACCCAAGAAGTTGCCACTTCCCTCTCCTGGAGCCAGCGCCGCCAGGTCTCTTCACCAAGCTCCGCGCCAAGCAGCACGCCGCCTGCTCAAGGACGTGCCTCTGCCGCCCGTGTACTCACCGCCCAAATCATTGCCGCTCCGGACAAAATCAGGTTAATCTTGTTACTTTCAGCATCGATTTGTCTCAATTGCACTCTGTTGCAATCTATGGATCTTTGTGCTGATTTATTGAGGTTGGAATGAATCCGATTTGTACATAGATCCAACAGAAACTGTGTGATGGAATCGAATCGGGTAGGTGCCGTGTAAGGAAGGAAGAAGGTGGACAAATAGAAACCGTTTTAATTTTTATAATAGTAGAGATAGAGATTAGAACAGTTTTCTCGGTTCCAACAGACACTACGTTCGACAAGGCGTAATCGATCTATCCGTCGTCATAACAGAGCGCATGCTGCAGCTGAGACAGAATGCCTGCCGTTCGTGGCCAGACGACGCCATCCACCGTGTCGCGCTGCCGCCTGCGTTAAATTTGGTGGACTCGGCTCGCAGTTGACACGTTAAATTCGGCAACAACCATTGAACCAAAAAAAAAAAAGGATAAAACTGAAAAAAATGTCACGTTCGATGAAACCCACAAACCCTAGGAAGCAGAACGGTTTGCGTTGTGCGTGATCGCCGCCATGTCTCCTTCGTCTGTCTGGTCCGACCTCCCCGACGATCTCATCGGCGAAGTCCTCCACCGTCTCCCTTCCTTCGCCGACCGCGCACGCCTCCCTCTCGTCTGCCGGCGGTGGCGCGCCGCGTGGCGCGCACAGCCTCACCCCGCCGTGCCGTGGCACCCCACTCCTGGCTTCTGCGTCAGCCTCGACGACGGCGTCGACAGTCGCGCCCGCGTCCGGCTCCCGGCCGACGCCCTTGGCGCCGTCTGCCGCGGCGCGATCGGAAGCTGGCTCGCCCTCGCGCCGCCGCCGCCGTCTAGGCCTCACACACCGGCGCACCTTCCGCGCACGGCGGCGGCGGAGGTGCCCTTCCTGATCAACGCCTACTCCCTGGACCGCGTGCCGCTGCCGGTCTGGAGACGCGGCGGCGCGATCCGCAAGGTCGTCCTGTCGTCCGCCCCCGACTCGCGCGCCACCACCTGTGTCGTCGCGGCGGTCGCCGACAGGGCGAGGAGGATGGTCGCCGTGTGCCGGCCGACGCAGGCGCCGCGGTCCGCGTGGACATACGTGACGGCGGCGTTCGACGTGGAGGACATCGCCTTCCACGAAGGAGAGCTTTACATGCTCGACGCGACGGACCAGCTGCACCGCGTCGCCATGCGCGAGCCCGGCGCCGCCTTACGCGTCGAGCACTACCCGGTCAAGCCGGCGTACACATTCAAAATAAGAGACGAG
Source organism: Oryza meyeriana var. granulata (assembly GCA_003991445.1). Classification (NCBI taxonomy): domain Eukaryota; kingdom Viridiplantae; phylum Streptophyta; class Magnoliopsida; order Poales; family Poaceae; genus Oryza; species Oryza meyeriana. Next base: position 26,205 of record RYFJ01002473.1, read on the forward strand.
GAGAGTTACCTAGTCGAGCTCGACGGCGCGCTGGTCATGGCCCAGATATACGTCCACTATCGCAGCGCGCACATCATCAGGAGCACAGCCAGCTTGTTCACGCTGCGCCATGACGAACGCGGCGGCGGCGCCTGTCGTCGGTGGTCGCCCGGCGTGAGGCTGGACGGGCGTTTCCTCGTCTTCGGCAACTCATGCTGTGGAGCTTTTCGTGCCGCCGGTGCCGGTGGTAACAATGAAACCGTCGTCGGCGAAAGAGAGCTCTGCTTCGTCGACGTTGCAAATGGCATGGCCGTGGATTTGCCCATCAAAGTGACGTCATACTTCTACTCGCGACATCAACGATGATGCAGCGAGAGCTGCATGGTCTTTCAATGTCGGAAGACAAATCTAAGCTTGACAGTTTCAGAACAACTCTTCACAATGTGATCAAAGCTGTCTGGCATGAATTCATAAATTTATAAGGGAATATAATCGTGGTTGCATCATAAATTTATAAGGGAATATAATCGTGGTTGCATCGTAGTAGTATTGAACACATTCTTTGATCTGCATAAAGATTTTCCTCTGAAATAATATAATTTGCTTGAACATGAATTTTTGTATCTCTATCCTTGTCAAATTGAGCTACAGGTACCACACACGATCTGGAGCCACCCTGAACAACGGCTGATTGCTGGTTGACCGGGAAGTGATTTTAACTGAGATGAGATGTTAATGTCTGGATAACATCAATTAACTGTTCTTCCATTGCTGTATCGCACGTGTTCTCAATTCCTACAATTTCCACGACTGTTTGCATAGTCCTGGCAAGTCTCAGGGCTATCTACAGCCTTCAGCTCTTGAGAATGGATCAGCTACTTGCAAACAATCCAGGAAAGCAGTACACATTTCTTGTATTTTTCATTAAAAATAGGCAGATCGACCTAATTTCATTGGTAGAGAAGAGAAGGCCTAACATATACTAGTTGCTATGTTTGAGTTTGACAGAGAAACTTGTGCAAATATTCACAACGGAAAAGCAGTCTGCACTCAGGGTTCATATGGATCGTTCAAACTCAACTCAATGTTTTCTTTCGATTCTGACACTGAATAGAATTAAGATGAACATGTCCCTCCCTGAATATTGCACCTGCATCGATCAGATTATCTATTGCTTTAGATTGCATACCAGCTTCAGGGCCGTCGATGCATGGCGGCAGGCGAGCTTGGCGACGGCACAGGGCATTAGACGAGCATGGCAGCCTGCTTCTGCGGCCTGCAGCAATTCGGGCTGAGCGGTGAGTGGTGAGCGGGCGTGCGGTTCTGCAACTCCGAGTCCACTACTACGAAATAGAACATCACCGACGATCAAAACACGTTTTCACAGGTGGCCGTCAGCCTCTCCTGTGACTAAAACCTGTGAAAGTATATGTTTTGCCGAGACGACGACGCTCCTAACCCCAAGCTGCGAGCACCAACGGGTGAGCAGCTGCCTCCTCGACTCGACTCCTCGTCTCGATATATGATTTTTCCACAATTTAGGGCCATAATTTACATTTCATCCAGGGCCCCAAATTTCTGGAGACGACCCTGGCCAGCTTGAGCAAGGAAGGTGGAAGATTAATACTTATGAAGAATATAAAACCATTGAAGTGCGAATTCAGTCATTTGATGAGCAGAGATGAAACAATTAATACAATTGTTTGCATTCATTATACATCATATATAAAGCTAGCTCTCTAGCTTTGTTTCGTAATAGATATACAAAACTCACGAGCATAGTGCTGAAAACTTAACTGTGCTTGCCCTAATATGTAGCAAAAGTAGTGCCAATAAAATGTCTTTCCAACTGCGAGTGAGTAGGATTAGGAGTAACCGGGATAGACAACTACGCAACGTCAGAAAAGGCGTCAAGCTATCTAAAAATGTTGTTCTGCTTGTCCCGGCTGCCCTACTCCTGATGACTTGATAGGAGGGGATCCTGTTACTACAGTGCGCCGCATGTAGTAGACTCTAAACTAGCAAATATCCCCGTTGCAATCCATATGAACATGTCATAAAGGTCTTGAAGTTCCACTAGCTTAGCTGCTTGTTCATGGCGAGCGCGGCATGGCCACATGTGCCCTTTTGTCAAGCAGCTGGTGCGCGAGGGGGCAGAGGCCGAGAAGAACGACGACCACACGTGGTTGTGTCGGGCGGCCGCCCTCCGCATGACTGATAGGCGGGCCCACCCTATCGCTGAGAGGCAGTCAGGGTGCGTGCGTGTGAAGAATTTTTTTCATTTTTATATTTATTTAATAAAATATTTACAAAACTACATTTTCATTTCAAACATTTACAAAAATATACTCCCGCCGCCCTTTGGGAGGGCGGCAAGGGGGCCGCCTGCAAAAATCCGGTCGGGGGCCGGGGGGCGCGGGCGAGGGCGCGGGCGCGCGGGGGCGGGCGCAGGCACGGGCGAGGGGCGCGGGCAAGGGCGAGGGCGAGGGCGAGGGGCGAGGGCGCGGGCACGGGCACGGGGGAGGGCGCGGGCGCAGGCGAGGGGCAAGGGCGCGGGCGCGGGCGCGGGCCCAGCCGGATTTTTGCAGGCGGCCCCCTTGCCGCCCTCCCAGAGGGCGGCGGGAGTATATTTTTGTAAATGTTTGAAATGAAAATGTAGTTTTGGTTAATATTTTATTAAATAAATATAAAAATGAAAAAAATTCTGCGTGTGAACATGAACGGGCGGGCAGCAGCGCGCGGGGGAGAGACCGAGCGGGCCATGGGCTGCGCGAGGAAGGAAAGGAGAGGATAAAGAAGAGAGGCTGAGGGCTAGCAGGCGAGAGGAGAAAGAAAAGGGGACGGCGACCCAAAATGAACAGTGCAACTTGTGATTTTTCTAGAGAGAGTTTGAAAGGATAATTGAAGATTTTGAATTTGAATTTAAATTCAAATTGGATATTTGGGCTCAGGAGAATTTGAGGAATTTCTCTGGAGGGTTTCTAAGGTTGACTTTTGAAGAAAATTTTGATCCACACGTGGCACACACAATGAAAATTTCAAATAAGGGTCAAACTTCACAAATATTTTTTATTCAAAGTAGTTTTTCTCGAACTCAAAAACTTGGGCGTTACACGGCCCCAGTAATGAAGGAGACAACGACCCACCACCGTGGCTCGACGTGCCGACTAGCGTGCTCTAGAAAATCTTATCGCAAGGATCGGGAAAAAAAAAGCCAAACACCACAAATTCATTCCTGTTGGGAAAAAAGGGCAAAACTTAACATATTCATTCCTGTTGGAAAAATCCGGATGAGTGAACACAAATCTTGAGTTATTGCTTCGTCACCACGAAGGCCAAACACAATCTATAGGGTACAAAGCAGCAGCTCTTCTTGTATGACTGAATAATCGGTTTTACACACAAAGCATGTAACCAAACACAAGTGCCAACACAAGTGAAAGTGAAACCGTGAAAGCATATGGCTATTGGTTTCCCTGTGAGCACCCAACACAAGTGCCAAGCACAAGGCCGTGTAGCTGCTGGAGAGAGCAGCCAGCGTAGGGGCCAGGCACACAAAGCACAAGAACCCCTCTTGAAGGAGCAACCGGAGCATGGCTAACGCTGACGAGCCAGATCGGAGAGGGGAAAGGTGGAAAATATTTCTCTGAATCCAGATCTACACCCAAAAGGAGGGAAGAGGTACTGATTACTTCGCCTAACCTAGTTGTTTTTGTGGTAACCTGCGAGTCCGGCAGGATGTCGGCGATGGCAAGGTCGGCAAGTCGCCGGAGATGGAGGAAGAGGGGCCAGATTATTGTAGCGCCTCTCGCCCTGGCACCACCTGCAGCGATACCAGAGGGGAAGCGCCGTGGAAGATTGGCATGAACCAAACTCCCACGGAACCGCGATGCCGGTACTAGTCCTAGGAAACCAAGCTGGTACCCGCGGTCAACCGAGATGTACCACAGAAATTAACTAAATAAATATATATATATTATACCTTTATAAATTGCGACTTCGGGCAAGCCCCGAGCAGCAACTGGCAAACAGAATCACAGCAGCGGAACGACAGCGCAGCGAGAACCCAATCCACAAGTAACGGCTTGGAACTAGGAAAGAAACCCTAATCTTTACTTCCACTTCACACTTCCTGAAGGAGGGGAGAAAAGGAATAGATTGAGTACTTACGTACTCAGCTAGTCACGGAAAATGTGTGTATGCAGGCTATCAAAGATAGGCTGGGGTTCATTTCGCAAACCTTTTCATTTGAAACCATTTTCAGAAAAACCTAAGTGTGAGTTGTCTCAATGTGACCGGAAGGAGGCTCTCGCCTCGATCCTGTCCGCGAATTACTTTTCAACAACTCAAGCGGACGAAACAAATTTTAATTGATCTTAGATATTCTTATACCGCCTGTCGAATCACGACAGCGGCTCAGTGAATCTGCCCTCAAGTAACTTCCACTGTACTCATCTATTATTTTATTTTCAATTTTGTCCATTCAGGACGTAATCTCATTTTTTACTTCAGTCCTATCCAGGACATCATTTTATCTCATCTCATCTCAGTGGCTCTTCGAGCCATTCATAACTCATCTCATGACTCATCTCGATGGCTCCCCAAACCATCCATATTCTCAACTCATTCACAAACTGCCCCCACTTAGGAAGCCCTATCTATAATGCCATCGACATCCCGGGTCATACAGCCCCGTTTCAGACCACACAGGTCATCCATCAGTCACTAAGGCCGATTCTGGTAACGGTTCTCATACCACAAATCTCTTTCACAAACACTGGCAAATAAATCTACGCTAGAGGAATCACCTCACATAGCCCATAACCGTGGGCGCGGCTGTTCGAACAGTTTGTATACCTTTGCAAAGGTTGTGCGCTTTACCCACACGACGCGAGCTTACTTCCCGCACTCGTCAGCGGGGAAGGTTCGCGACAGGGCCTTTCCAAAGCCTTCCCAGGATAGCACGCTGCCCTATAAAGGGGTCCTCTCGACCAATAAAAGGATCCTCTCGACCAAGTACCAGGAACTCACTTTCTGTACTCAGGGACGGGGGTATATCGCCCTCTCGGCACCCAATCCGCTCCCACATTTATTAGCAACCGAAAACCATCCTGGGAACACTAGTTACTCAGCCAGGGGTGTCCCATTCCACCCGTGTGGTCGCACTGTGAGATGCTCAGATGGAATTCCCCAAGGAATCGGTCCTTATATGCGAATACGAAGTGCCACCACACAGGCGATCACTTTGCACCGCAGAAATTTTCGCAAATAAATTTTATTTCGCAAACTCGCCGACATCGCATGTCAGGTTTTTAAATATTTGGAAACCCATATTTTCCCAAATCGACAAACAATAGTGTTGTGAGTGAAACCATCAGAATCCATGCTCAGAGAGCACGGTCACCGAGGTACCACGGGGTGGAGCGACAAGGGTTAGCGTATCAAAGACCTACAGGGTTGATGCAGCTGCCGGGTAGGTCCGTCGGTTTGACACGCAAACCGAGGTCGATCAATTTAACGTGCACTCTAACAATGCAATTTTACAAACAAAACAGTTTAAATTTAGGAGCAATATGGTCAAGGAGTGACTTGCCTCAGTCTTTGTCTTCAATCTTCACGAAAATCTAGCGTCCAACGATTTTCCGAAGCATCGGCCTCGCGTGAAACGAGAGAAAAACACACAAAACCTTAGAAATAATATACTATTATTAATAAATAATAGTTCCATGAGGTAGATCTCATTTTTAGAAAAATTTAGAGACTTGAACGGGCTCAATCGGAGTTATGGTTTGGAAGATATGATTTTTGGAAGTTTTGAGGATTTTTTTGAAAAAGAAAATGGATTAAATGAATTATTGGGAAAAGAATTATTTTGGGAAATAGGGCTGACAGGTGGGGCCCTTGAACAGTGACAGAGGAGATAGATGAAGGGCTGGCCCACTGTCATTGGAAAGGAGAGAGAGATAATTGGAAGGGCCCACATGTCATTGACATAGAGGAGAGGGAAAAGAGGGGCCCACATGCAGTGAGAGGAGAGGAGGGCCACTGTGCTTCATTGTTTATGGCCCACATGTCAGCGATTATGAATTTATGGGAGACTTTAAACGGAATGGGCCCACATGTCATAGGCTAGGATTAAATTAGAGGTTAATTAAACTCTTTAGCCATGTAGGGCCCATGGGTCAAAGGAAAAAGGAGAGAGAGTTGGGTGTCGGTGGGATACAGTAGGCGGCCGGGGCATCGACGGCCAACGGCGGCCGTGGGCTCGCCGGTGAACGGCGGTGAGGGAGGAGAAACGGGCCACGGGAATGGAACGAGGAGGAGACGAGGAAGAAGATGACCGGCTCGGATTGGCCTATTGGCGGTCGACGGCGGCCGGCGACGATCAACAGGCGCTGCGGAGAGAGAGAGAAAGGATGGGGGCGGCGGCGGCGGAATTTTGGCGGTGACGGGGTACTTGGCGGAGGGCGGCTGAGGAAAGGAGGCCAAGGAGTGGCTCGGATGGCTGCGAGGTAGTGTGACGGCGGCTGGCGGCGTCGTCCCGACAGCGGTGGCTAGGCGGCTAGGCGCTTGGCGGCGGCGGATTGCACTGACGGCGGCGCACGGTCAAGGCGGGGGGAGGGGCCTGGATCCTTGGGGGCAGAGGGGAAAGAACACGAAGGAGGGGAGCTCATCGGGGAAAAAGGTTCACGGGACGGTCGGACCGGAGCTGTTCGGGTTCGAGCTCGATTTTGCTTCGGGGTCGCAGACTCCGGTGAGGCGGCACGGCCGCGGCGAGGGTAGGAAAGGAGCGAGGCATTGGCAACTATTTATAGGCAAGCGGAGGCGCAAACCGACACGTTAGAGAGGCGGTGGCGGTGAGATATTTTGCGGCCGAACGCGAAAATGGCTCGGAGGCGGGCTTGACGAGACTAGATGGCGGGGGACAGGGTGCTTGTGTCGGGAAAGGGGAGGAAAAGAGGTATGGGTGCGGAGTGGTGATGGGACGGGATGGAAGAGACGGGTTTGACCCAGGGAGCTCGGCCGAAATATTTTCTCTTGGGCGGGAATTTCGTCGAGCACGTGACCTGCGTGGAGAAGAGAAGGGTGTGGCTCGAGGAAGAGGACGACGTGGCGTGCGACGCGTGTCTCGGCTGTCGGCATGCGGGGGCGGAGGCGCGGGCGGCTGGCGAGCGGGCCCAGAACTGTCGGTGCTATGCGCGAGGAGGCAGCCGATTCGGGGACGAGCGAGAGGATTCAAGAGATGAGAGAGAAAAGAGAGAGAGCAGAGGAGGGAGACGGATCTGACAAGGAGGGCCCGCGGTTCGGCGCCTGTTGTTCTCAGTCGGAGGGCCGATAGATGGGGCCCGCCTGCCAGTGGTTGAGTGCGCGCGTGGGGATGCGCCAGCGGGCTGAGTGCCCGACTGGTAGGGCCCGGTCGTCGGCGGCTGAGGCGCGTGCGCAGGCGTGGGCCGGTTCGGTTTGGGCCGAGAAAGGGAAGGTGACAGCCCACAGGAATAGTGATGCTTGGTATTTTCTCTGGGATTTATTTAGGAGGGATTTTGGAGATTTCCAATGGGGATTTTAATCCAAAATTTTGTATTTTGGACCACAAAATTCTGGAGATTTTGTATGGGATATTTTCTGGCTAGGAATTGAATACATGTGTATATATTGATATTTTTGGGAGGTTTTGATTTTGGAGTTTATTTGGAAAAAGGTAAAAAGAGAGGGACTACGGAGGGGATTTTTAGGAGAATCGAAAAGGGTATTAATTGGGAATTTTGGTGTTTGATTTCCTGGGAATAAATCAAGGGGATTTTTGTAGAAGGACTCTGATATAGATTTATATATATATAGAGAGAGAGAGAGAGGGAGAGAGAGAGATGGGCTACTGTGCTTCGCGAAGCACAGATCGTCCCGTGCTTCACGTCCATTGCTATAAATTAGAAGTTTAAATGAGCAATCCAAACCGTTCATCATGATCTCCATATTGAAACAAGGTTGGAGACCAAATTTTATATTTTTTGAAATTTTTTTACTATTTTTTAGATAGGTATGAAATCTTGTAATCTAAAGACTTCAGAACCGTCCAAAACATATAAATTTGTACCTATCTAAAAAATAGTAAAAAAATTTCAAAAAATGCAAAATTTGGTCTCCAACCTTGTTTCAATATAGAGATCATGATGAACGGTTTGGATCGCTCATTTAAACTTTTAATTTGTAGCAACGGACGCGAAGCACAGTAGCCCATCTCTATATATATATATATATTGAAAGAGAGGTTTTTAGAGAGAGTTGTTGGAAGGATTAAATTTCGGATTTGATTTTGATTTTGGGATTTGATCTCCTTGGACTCTGGAGAATTTTTGAGAGGAGTTTCTATGGGTTGGGGCTGAGCTTATATATATATATATATATATATATATATATATATATATATATATATATATATATATATATATATATATATATATATATATGGATTTTTGGATGATATTTGGGAGAAAGGTAAAGAGGGGATTCAAGAGGGATATTTTTGGGAACTTGCAATGGATTAGAATTTGAGGACCTCAAGGGAATATTAGAACTTGACTTAATTCTTGGGATTTGAGAATTTTAGGAAATAAATAATTTGGCAATTCGGAAAGGGAGTTCTCGGTGGAATTTAGGGTTTCTTCGAGAGGAACAAAATAGGGAGGTTTAAATGGAGGGCTTCGAATTGCAAAATTTGAACCTGAGTATAGAGAATTTTTGGAAGGTATGAAATAAGAGGATTTTAATCAAAGGCTTCCGAAGGGATTCGAAGGGGGTTTAGATTTTGAATTTTTCCGAGGAAGTTTTGAGAGAGACAATCGAATTGCAAAATTCGAGTCTCGGGTTTTAGGAGAGAGTGTGGAACCAAGGTTTTAGGGTTCCAAGGAAAGCTTGATTGAGATCTATGGCACTTAGTCCTTATACACACACAAAAAGCCAAAAATTTTGAAATTAGGGTTTTTATCAAAATAGTTTTTTAACGACCCGAAAACCGGGGCGTTACAATTATGGTGTTTGAGTTTTTTCGTTATTGTCCGCCCTGTGCCAACTACCATCCTGAGCTACAAAGGCTAACGCAAAAATACGAGAATACCCTTCAGGTAGCTTTTTTCTTTGTTTTTTGAAACTTCCTTCATGCGGCTAGTGCCAACCACCATCCTGAGCTACAAAGGCTAACGCAAAAATACGAGAATACCCTTCAGGTAGCTTTTTTCTTTGTTTTTTGAAACTTCCTTCATGCGGCTAGTACCTGGTCGCCTGGTAGGACGAGGCTCCGGTACCAGCCAGTACGAAAGTCTTCTCAACCGTTCGATCATACTTGATTAACAGCTCTTATTTGGTACCTTTCTAACTTAAACGATCGTAAAATTCCTTTTTGAAGAATATAAAACCATTGCAGAGCGAATTCAGTCACTTGATAAGCAGAGATGAAATAGCTAATTCAATTGTTTGCATTCATTATACATCATATATATATATAGCTAGCTCTCTAGTTTTGTTTCGTAAGAGATATACAAGACTCACGAGCACAGTGCTGAAAACTTAACTGTGCTTGCCCTAGCAAACGCAGCGTCAACCAAGTATCTTTCCAGCTGCGAGTGAGTAGGATTAGGGGTAACCGGGATAGGCAACGATGCAGTCTCATGTCAAAAACGGTGTCAAGCTATCTAAAGAGGGAAATTTTATAGTCTTTAAGAAAATATCCTGAGATACCAAAAATTTAGAAATATTGTGATACCTTGAGGTATTTAAGTAACTGAAACTACCAAATTTTACATAAAAAATATAAAAAATATAGTACTTCCTGATACCATCTTAGAGATAGTAAAAATGCTCATCTAAAAATGTTCTTCTGCTTGTCCCGGACACCCTACTCCTGATGACTTGATAGGAGGGGATCGCTGTTACTGCAGTGCGCCGCATGTAGTAGACTCCAAACTGGCAAACATCCCCTTTGCAATCCCTATGAACATGGCTCTTGAAATTCCACTGGCTCAGCTGCTTCTTCGTGGCAGGCAAGCAATAAAATATCAGAGTTTAAAGCACTGTTCGATACTGCTAGAAGGAGGGAAAACTTCTCTCCTTTTCTATAAGCACGCTTCCCAAGCTGATAAACAGTATATTTTTTTAAAAAAATTTTATATAAAAGTTGCTCTAAAAAATCAAATAAATTTATTTTTTAAGTTTATAATAATTAAAACTCAATAAATCATACGCTAATGACTTACTTGGTCTTGCGTGATCTTCTTCTTCTTTCTTTTCTCTCACCTTTAAACACTCCCTACCTCTAAGCATCAAAATCATAGTATAAGGTTCTTGTGCTTCTGCCGATTACTAGTTTACATTTTGTAGCAATTTTTGTGGCAATGGGCAGTAGAGATGATAGATGTTTTGCATTATGTAATAGTTCATATGTTTGACAGAAAAAAACTTTGTGCAAGTAATTACAAACTGAAAAAGTAGTATGTACTCACGGTTCATATGGATCATTCGAACTCAACTCAATGTTTCTCCGATTCTGACACTTAAGACGAACATGTAATCTCCCCTCCGCATAAAACAAGATCTTATTTTGGATTTCTTATGTTAAAAAATATTAAATTATAAAATTGACCCTTTTGGAATTTATAATTTAATAATCCGTATCTTATTTTGCCTAGACGGCTTGGACGCACACAAGCCCTATCTGATTCTGAACCTGCCGCCGCGGCGCCGCCATCGCCATGGACGAACAGATGCTGCGACCATCGAATGGAAGGAATTCGCAGAAGCTTTTCGAGCATCGTACGTTTCTGAGAGTATAATCGACATGAAAAAGGAGGAATTTAACAACCTCAAGCAAGGGCATAGCAGTATTAACAAATACCTGAGTCACTTCCATAAGTTGGCTCGATATGCCCCGGAAGAAGTAAATACGGACAAGAAGAAAATACGGAAGTTCCTGAAGGGAATGAATGTGGATTTGAGACTTCAACTCGTGGCACATGAGTTCTCGACATTTCAGCATATGATCAACAAGGCTCTATTGGTATTGGTAGAAGAAGCTGATAGAGAAATAGTGGACATCAGGAAACGAAGAGCCTCACAACTTGGTTTCCAACAAAAGGATGGAAATCCTCGACGAACCACCCCACCAGGACAGTTCTATAAAGGCCCAACCCAGTATGCTCCCGCCACTGGATTCGCTCCTCGCCCATCTACTCCTAGACCCCCACAACAAGCGTCAGGTGTCAGTAGTGTTAATAGTGGAGGAAGTAACTCCACGACACCTGCCGTATCAACCAGAAGCTTGGCCGAAGTTGAGTGTTTCCGTTGCCATCAGATGGGACATTACTCTCGACAATGCCCCCAAGGCCAAGGCGACACCAGACCAGTGCAGTCCAACGTAGGAAGTAACAAAGTTTCCACGATCGGACCCAAGAGCGTCAACCCACAGAATAGTGGATCAGTGTCGCAGACCTCGCCTGTTTTCAGAAGATCTCGTCTCAACCACATGGATGCAGAAGATGTTCAAGACGTCCTAACCTTCGAGACCTTCAACGAAGCGACAGAAGATCAGGTTCCACCGGAGCAGATGAACCTACAACAAGACCTGGAAGATTAAGCGTCAAGACCGACGTACTCGCCAGGATATCGTGAAGCTTTTGCCAAGACCCGAAGGATGAAGTTCGGAATAATGTATAGGACCGACGAAGACCTAGTTAGATAGGTTGCCCTAGTTCTCCCTCGTAGCCCTCGTGGTTCCCCTTATCTCGAATCTCAGGGACGAGATTCCTTTTAAGGGGGGTAGGTTTGTAACGCCCCGGTTTCCGGGCCGTTAAAAAACTATTTTAGTAAAAACCCTAATTTCAAAATTTTTTGATCTTTGTGTGTGCTTAAGGATTAAGTGCGGTGGATCTCAGATCAAAACCCCTTGAAACCCAAAATCCTCAATCCCACCTAAAATCCGAGGCTCGAATTTTGCAATTCGACCGTCTCTCTCTAAAATTCCTCGAAAAATCCAAAATCAAATATCTCACAAAAATTCTCTGTACTCGGGTTCAAATTTTGCAATTCGAATCCCTCCAATAAAACCCATCGAAATCATCTTTGAAAGCCCTCTATTTAAAATCCTCTTATTTTGTTCCTCTCGGAAACCTTGAATTCCATCGAGAACTCTCTTCCCAAAATTTGTCTCAAATCCCAAGAATTAAAATTAAACCCTAATCTCCCCTCGAGATCATTCTTCCTATAATTCTTCTCTCAGAAGTTTCCCGAAAGACCCAGAAGTTCAAATCCCAAAATCAAAACCAAATCCGAGTTTCAATCTCCAAATTATCCCTTCTGAAAAACCCCCTATAGATCCCTCTCTCGTATATGCATGTATAAATATATGCGTATATGTGAGACCCCCTTCCAAATTCCTTCGATTCAATTCCTAAGAAATCAAACAACATATTTCAAATTAAAATACCCTTTCGAGTCCTCCAAAAATTCCCTTAAAATTTCCGAGGCGCAATTCCAGGCTTTGAATAAAAGTCCGAGGCCCCTCGGAATTCCCTCCCTTCCTTCCCTTCTCCAAAAAAATCCTTTATCAAAAATTTATCCAAATAAATACACATTCAATTCCTAGCCAGAAAATACCCCATATAAAATCCCCAGAATTTTTGTGATCCAAATATAAAATTTTGGATCAAAAATCTCTATTGGAAATCCTTCAAAAACCCCCAAAATAAGTCCCCGGGAAATTAATAAAATCCACTGTTCAATCCGGGCTGACCTCCTCCCTTTTTGGCCTGCTCTTGTTCCATCGCTGCGCGGCCCAGTCGGCCCAACCGAGCAGCGCACGGGGTTTAATCCCGCGGGGCCCGCATGACAGCCACCCCGCCCTGTCCTCGATCTCAGCCGCCCGTTGCCGCTCACGGACGGACGCGATCGACCCTGCCAGGTGGCCCCCGCATGCCAGCCCCCCCGTCGTCGTCTCCTTCTCCTTCCTCCAGTCGCCGCTCTCTTTTCTCTCTCCCTCTCTCGAATCTTCCCAGTCTCTCCCGAGCTCTCTCTCTCTGCTCTCTCTCTCTCTCCCGCGCCGAACCGGCTTGACGCGCGCGGCGCGCCATCCCCACCTCGAGTCCCGCAGTCGGTCGTCGTCATCTTCCTTTCGTCATCATCTTCCTCTCGGTCTCCTCTCTCCTCTCTCTCTCTCTCTCGCGACCGCCCGAGGAAAGCTCGGTGACGCTAGCTACAGAGCTCAGCGGCGCCGCGTCCCGTCCCGTCCCGTCACCTCGCCGCGGCCCTCCTCTTTCTTTTTCCCCACCGCAGTCAAGCCCCGCCGGCCTCATGACACTGCCACGCAGCGCTCACCTCGGCCAGCGTAGCCGCCCCGCCGTCCCGAGCCCCGCGCCACTGCCACAGCCTTATCCCGAGAGCCACACGCCTCTGTCCGTAGTTGTCGATGTTTTACACCGGCAATAAATATATGGGGCTAGTCGGCGGATGGAAACTCGGTGGATTGCAAAGGAACACAGGGAGATTTTATACTGGTTCAGGCCCTCAATGTGAGGTAATACCCTACGTCCAGTTGTGATGGTATTCCTTTGAGGATGTATGGTGGTGATTCTGGTGAACCAACTCCACCTGCCCTCATGGGGCGCCCTGCCTCCCCTTATATACTGGGGGACAGGGTTACAAGGTAGGAGTCCCCATCGGATTACGACTAGGAGATCTCCCCTTAGAGATATAACGCACCCGACTAGGACGGTATATTCCTTTCTATACAAGGCGAAGTCTGCCGAATCTAGCTATATCTCTAATTACAAGGCTAGGCCCATCCTCTATCCGAGTGGCCCATATGCTTGTCATGAGGTACCTGGGGCCCATGGCTCCCACAGTAGTGCCACGCCTGCGCCTATAAAATCCCAGCCGCGCCGCGCCATTGCCCAAGCCGAGCTCGAGCTCTCTTTTTCTCTCTCCGCTGCCAAAGCCCCTCTATGCCCGCCCAAATACCACCGCTCCCGAGCATAATCGATCAAACCGCCGACGCCATTGGATTCCCTGAGAAACCACGATCAGTTTCCACCACTCGCCGGCGCCTAATTGGCACTGAGCGAGAAAGCCCCAATTTGGCCGCCGGCGCCCCGCCATTGTTGCCGCTTGGGATTTCGTCGCCGTGACAGGTAGAAGCTGACTCTCCCCTTCTCCGCTCTCCTCTCGTCTCACCGCCTCCAAACCGAAGCTCCCAACCCTCTCCGCCGCTCTTTTGGTCGCCGGCGACTACCAACCACCGCTCCTCTTCGCCGCCGCCCGCCGCCGTCGACCATCCCAGCCTCAATCCGAGCCGCTCAGAGCATTCCCCATCCACTCCGCCTTCCATTCCTGTGCCTCGCTCCTCCTCTCTCGCCTCCGGCCGCCGTCTCCCCTCCGGCCGCCGTGCGCCTCTGTCGGCCGTCCCTGTTCCCCATCCGGCACTCTCCTCTCTCTCTCTCTCTGTCTCTGACTTGTGGGCCCCGGGCACAGTGTGACACAGTATTCCCTCCTCTCTCTCAGCCCCCCTCTGATCCGTGGGCCCCCTGGGATGAAATATATGACATGTGGACCCGTCTAATAAGTGCACATGTCTGTACCCCCTCCTACCCAGTGACATGTGGGCCCGGCCCATTAAAAAAAAGAACCTAAATAAACTTTATTTTAAATAATGACTCAATGACAAGTGGGCCCCTTTGCATTATATACAGTAACCCCTTCCCTGTCCCAATGCCATGTGGGCCCTGCTGTCATTCTCTCACCCCTCCATCTCCTATGACATATGGGCCCCTATCTTTCTATGTGCCAATGACAATGGGCCAGCCCTCATTCCCTCTCTCCTATGACACATGGGCCCCCCTGTCAGCCACTGTCCTCAAAATAGTTCTTTATCCAAATAATCCTTTTCCTTTCCAGAAAATCCCCAAAACTTTCAAAATCCATATCTCCTCAACCGTAACTCCGATTGATCCCATTCAAGTCTCTAAATTCTTCTAAAAATGAGATCTATCTTATGGCACTATTAGTTATTAATAATAGTATATTATTTCTAGGGTTTTGCGTGTTTTTCTCTCGTTTCGCGCGTAGTCGACGCGTCGGAAATTCGTCGGAGTCGGATTTTCGCGAAGATTTGAAGACGAAGTCTGAGGCAAGTCACTCCTTGACCATATTGCTCCTAAATTTAAAATGTTTTGTTTGCAAAATTGCATTGCTAGCGTGCACGATAAATGGATTGGCCTCGGTTTGCGTGTCGAACCGACGGACCTACCTGGTAGTTGCATAAACCCTGTAGGTCTTTGACAACCCATCCCTTGTCACTCCACCCACGGTACCTCGGTGACCGTGCTCTTTGAGCATGGATTCCGATGGTTCCACCTCCAGCACAATTGTTTGTCAAACTGGGAAAATTTGGATTTCCAAATGGTTTTGGAAACCCGACATGTGATGTCGGCGAGTTTTATGAAACAAAAATCTATTTGCGAAAGATTCGCAGTGCAAAGTGATCGCCTGTGTGGTGGCACTTTGTATTCGCATATAAGGACCGATTCCTTGGGGAATTTCATCCGAGCATCTCACAGTGCGACCACACGAGTGATATGGGACACCCCTGGCCAAGTAATTAGTAGACCTAGGGTTGGCTTAGTCGCCTTTGGACGTGGAGTCGCCGGGGTAGCAATATGAGATGCACCAGCGGGATCCTGAGTACGAGGAGTCTGAGACTCGCTCGGTACTTGGTCTGGGACCCGTCCAGTTGGCTTCAGGCAATCCTGGCGACACTTTGGAAAGGCCCTGTCGCGAACCTTCCCTACTGACGAGTGTGGGAAGTAAGCTCGCGTCGTGTGGGTAAAGCGTGCACCCTTTGCAAAGGTTCATGAACTGTTCGAACAGCCGCACCCACGGTTACGGGCAATGTGAGGTGATTCCTCTAGCGTAGGTTTGTTTGCCAAGGTTTTACAAAAAGTGAGTTGTGGTTTGGGATTCGTTACCAGAGTCGGCCTTAGTGGCTGATGGATGACCTGAGTGGTCTAAAACAGGGCTGTGTGACCCGGGATGTCGAATGGCCTCATAGTTAGGCTTCCCGAGTGGAAGCAGATGGTTTATGAGTTGAGATGAGATTGTGAATGGCTCGAGGAGCCACTAAGATGAGTTATGAATGGCTCGAGGAGCCTCTGAGATGAGATATGAGGTGATGTCCTGGATAGGACTGAAGTGAAAAATGAGATTACGTTCTGTGTGGACGAAATTGAAAATAAAAGTAATAGATGTTGATACCGTGGAAAGCTGCTTGTAGGCAGATCCACTAAGCCGCTGTCGTGATCCGATAGGCGGTATAAGAATACTTGAGATCAATTAAAATTTGTGTCGTCCGCTTGAGTTGTTGAAAAGCAATTCGTGGACAGGATCGAGGCAAGAGCCTCCTTCCGGTCACATTGAGACAACCCACACTTAGGTTTTCGAAAATGTTTTTAAATGAAAAAGGTTTGCGAAATAAACCCTAGCCTCTCTTTGATAAGCCTGCATGATTCACGTTTTCCGTGACTTGCTGAGTACGAAAGTACTCAATGCATTCCTTTTCTCTCCTCCTTCAGGAAGTATGAAGCTAAAGTGAAGATTAGGGTTTCTTTCCTAGTCCCAAGCCGTTGCTTGTGGATTGGGTTTTCGCTACGCTGTCGTTCCGCCGCTGCTGTTCTGTTTGCAGGTTGCTGCTCAGGGCTTGCCCAAGGCTGCAACTTATAAAGGTATAATATATATATTTATTTATTTAGTTAATTGCTATGGTACATCTCGGTTGACCGTGGGTACCAGCTTGGTTTTCTGGGACTGGTACCGGCATCGCGGTTCCGTGGGAGTTGGTTCACGCCAATCTCCTGCGGGGCGCTTCCTCTCTGCTATCACCGTACGAGGGTACCGGTGGGAGGCGCTACAAAATGGCCTTGTCACGAACCTCCAGTACAGGCCAGTACTCGGTGTAAGTTTCGTGTCGTTTGGGTAAAGCGTGCACCCTCTGCAGAGTTTAGCTGAACTGTTCGAACAGCCGTGCCCACGGTTAAGGGCGATGTAAGGTGACTCCCATAGCATAGATTTGTTTGCCAGTGGTTTGTGAAATGGTTTAATGGGAAGGGAATCGTGACCAGAGTTTGCCGAGTGGCAAACGGAAGGCCTGTGTGGCTAGAAACGGGACTGTGTGACCCGGGGTGTGGAAGCACCATAAGCAAGTGTGTGAAAAGTTAATAAGAGAATAGTCTTCGGGTTGTAGCCAGAGGACGACAAAGAACAGACTGCCTGGTTGTAGCCAGGGTAGCGAATTTGTGATAACTGGTTGTAGCTAGTGGAGCAAATGAGCTGATAGCTGGTTGTAGCCCGAGGAAGTGAACACGGACAAGAAGAAGATCAGGAGATTTGTGAAGGGAATGAATGTGGCAATGAAGATTCAGCTCCTTGCTCATTATTTTCCTACCTTTCTGCACATGATCATCAGAGCACTAGTGGTTGAAGACGCTAGGAAGGAAATCGAGGTTTTTCGCAAGCGCAAGGTCTCCCAGATGCAGACTCGTGGTGGTCCGCGTTCCAGGCCCAATCTCCCCAATCCTCACCATCAGTTTGCTCTGCCCCAGTTTCAAGGGCATGTGTCTCGCCCGACCGCTCCCCACCTAGCTCCATCCGTTCAATCTCGACCCTTTAGTGCAAGTACCGGTGTGAGCCACCCTACCCCAGTCAGCCTACAGCAAAGAATCACCCCGAGTATGTCAGGAAGCCGATGTTACAATTGTAACGAGTTGGGTCACTTCGCCCGTCACTGTCCTCAGAAGCAAGCTCCTACAGCTCCTGGACGCTCCAACATCAGCACTACAAGAACCCCTGTGCTCAGTCGGGGACAGCTGACTACACAGGCTAGTGGACATGCCTCCCGTGCCACGCCAACTTTTGGACGAGGCCGTGTCAACCATATCCAGTCGGAGACAGCTCAAGAAGCTTCGGATGTCGTGATGGGTACGTTTCTTGTCAATTCCGTACCTGCAGTTGTTTTGTTTGATTCAGGAGCATCGCATTCCTTTATTTCTCAAGCTTTTGTGGATAAATATGGTTGGGGTACTCAAGGCCTTAAGGTACCTATGATCATACACTCCCCTGGCAAGGAGTTTAGGTCAGACCAATCTTGCCCTAAGGTTAACCTGGTAATTGAAGGGGTTAGTTTTGCAGCCAACCCCATCATCCTGGAATCACAAGGCTTGGATTTGATTCTAGGTATGGACTGGTTAGCCAAACGTAAAGGCCGGATAGACTGTGCAACCAGCACCATAACCCTGCAGTGCCCTTTGGGACAGGAAGTGAAGTTTGCCCCTCCTGAAAACCCTAAAAACCAACCTCTCTTGAGTTCTGTGCAGGCCGTTCCTCTAGAAGAAGTGCCGATAATCAATGAATACCCCGATGTCTTTCCAGACAGCTTATCCGGGATGCCCCCTGATCGGGAGATTGAGTTTTCTATAGAGTTGTTACCTGGCACAGCACCAATATCCAAGAGACCCTACAGAATGGCAGCTAAGGAATTAGCCGAGGTGAAGAAACAGATAGAAGAACTTGAGGCTCTAGGTTTTGTGCAACCTAGCACATCACCTTGGGGAGCTCCAGTGCTCCTAGTGGAAAAGAAAGACAAGACAAAGAGGATGTGCGTTGATTATCACGCACTGAATGAGATAACCATCAAGAATAAGTACCCGTTGCCTAGGATTGATGATTTGTTCGACCAACTGCAAGGTGCTAAAATTTTCTCCAAGTTTGACTTAAGGTCAGGATACCACCAGCTGAAGATCAGGCCTGAGGATATACCCAAGACAGCTTTCTCAACCCGTTATGGTCTATATGAGTATACAGTGATATCCTTCGGACTCACTAATGCTCCAGCCTTCTTTATGAGCCTCATGAACAAGGTATTCATGGACTATCTCGACAAGTTTGTTGTGGTATTCATAGACGATATCCTAATCTACTCTAAGAATGAGCAAGAACATTTGAGAATGGTTCTAGGAAAGCTAAGGGAACACCAATTGTATGTCGAGTACTCGAAGTGTGAGTTTTGGCTAGACCGAGTTGCTTTCCTAGGGCACATCGTTACTGCCCAAGGAGTAGAAGTGGATCCAGGAAAAGTAAGAGATGTGCTTTCTTGGAAATCCCCGACTACAGTCACGGAGGTGAGAAGTTTCCTAGGTTTGGCTGGTTATTACCGGAGATTCATTGAAGGATTCTCAAGGATCGCCAAACCAATGACAGACTTGCTGAAGAAGGAAAGGAAATTTGAGTGGAATGATGTTTGTGAGAAAAGCTTCCAGGAATTAAGAAAAAGACTAACTACCCCGCCTGTGCTGATCCTTCCGGATATCAGGAAAGATTTTGAGGTATACTGTGATGCATCCCGACTAGGCATAGGCTGTGTACTTATGCAGGAAGGAAGAGTGGTTGCTTATGCCTCAAGACAGTTAAGGCCTCATGAGATGAATTACACTACGCATGACCTAAAGTTGTCGGCAGTAGTGCATGCCTTGAAGATATGGCGACACTACCTGATTGGGAACCGATGTGAGGTTTATACTGACCATAAAAGCCTGAAGTACATATTTACTCAGACTGAGCTCAATATTATATAAAGAAGATGGCTTGAATTAATCAAGGACTACGACCTTGGAATACATTATCACCCTGGAAAGGCAAATGTTGTTGCCGATGCCCTAAGTCGGAAGGTCCACTGCAATGCCATCCTGAACTTGCCCCATCAACCAGAGTTAAACCGAGAATTGGAAAGGCTAAGGGTAAATGTGGTTAAGTCAGAAACCCTAGCAACCTTGTTGATTCAACCCACATTGGAGGATCGGCTCCATGAAGCTCAAAAAGAGGACAAAGAAATCAAGGTTATCAAGGAAAACATGACCAAAGGGAAAGCCCCCGAGTACTGTCTGGTTTGGAAAACGCATTTGCGTACTCGGCCACAAGGAAATTCGAGAATTGATTCTGAGAGAAGCCCATGAATCCACTTATTCCATCCACCCAGGGAGTACCAAGATGTACCAGAATGTCAAGGATCATTACTGGTGGTCTGGAATGAAACAAGACATTGCCGAGTATGTCGCAGTTTGTGACATTTGTCAAAGAGCTAAAGCAGAGCACCAGAAGCCGGCAGGATTGCTTCAGCCCCTGAAGATACTCGAGTGGAAATGGGAAGAAATAGGGATGGATTTCATAACTGGTTTGCCTAGGACTCCGGCAGGACATGATTCCATCTGGGCAATAGTGGACCGACTAACTAAGGTCGCCCACTGTATCGCTGTCAAGACCACCTACTCAGCTAAGAAGCTAGCTGAGTTGTATTTGACCAAAGTTATCTGCCAACACGGTGTCCCGAAGAAGATCGTGCTTGACCGAGGAACCCAGTTCACCTCTCACTTTTGGCAAAAGTTGCATGAAGCAATAGGCACTAATCTTAATTTTAGCACCACATATCACCCCTAGACAGATGGACAAACTGAGAGAGTAAATCAGATTGTGGAAGATATGCTGAGAGCCTGTGCCTTGGATTTTGAAGGAACCTGGGATCTCTGTCTGCCGTATGCCGAATTCTCATACAACAATAGCTACCAAGCTAGTATTCGGATGGCCCCCAATGAAGCTCTGTATGGACGCAAGTGTAGAACCCCACTCTGTTGGACAGACGTGGGAGAAAAGATGGCTTTTGGGCCCGACATCTTGAAGGATGCAGAAGAACGAGTTAAGATTATCCGAGAACGCCTGAAGGTGGCCCAATCCCGACAGAAGAACTATGCTGATAATCGAAGACGAGACCTTGAGTTTCAAACAGGCGACCATGTGTATCTCCGAGTATCACCCCTACGCGGAACCAAGAGATTCGGAATGGGTGGAAAGCTAGTGCCTCGCTACATCGGTCCGTATCCTATCATTGCCAGGCGTGGAACAGTGGCATATCAGCTAGAGTTACCTGACGTCGCGTCACCTCGCCAGCTTATCGTGACTCCTTTTCCCTCTCTATCGCCCAGCACTGTAGTGTCCCTGCCTCGCGCGCCGGCTATAAAAGGCCATCCATGCCTCTTCTTTCCTCTGTTTTGCAACCTAGCTGTCTCTGCCAAACCGCCATCACCAGCTTCACTGCTAAGCCATCATCTTCCTCCTCCCCAGCCCCCGGAGCTGTTTCTGCTCCCCGAGCTCCATCGCTGCCGCTCATCGCCGAGCCTACCATCCGGAGTTCCTAACCGGTGAGCCTTGTTGCCCCGTCCGCAAGTTTAACTCAGCCGTCTACAATAAACCTTCATCCGATTGCCATCCATCCTCAGCCGACTGCTACCTTTCTGCAGCCGACTGCCGCGATGTTCTTTCCCTAGTATTTTACCTCTTTTCAGCTTGTCAGTAATTATCTTTTCTGCTTGTTTAGATCCTGAACCGGTAGATGATCCAGAAGCCGTCTTCGCCGAGGAAGATCTTTCACTGGAGCAAGGCAAGCCTCTTTGATCATATTGTCTCCTATATGTGCAAAATTATGTTGTTTGCAAAATATGCATGCTTAGTTTACACTTTAAATTGATCGGCCTCGGTTTGCAAGCGCAACCGACGGATCAACCCAGTAGTCACACTTATTTTGGTAGGATATTGATGCATTCTTCCTTTGATAGCTCCACAAATGGCACGTTGGCATTATATCCTTTGGGTATGATTGCCGAGTAGAATGGCTTAGCCCTGCAGCGATTGTATTGTCGTTTGGGAAACAGTGGTTTTACTCAATTGTTTGAAACCCGGTACTCTGCGTATCGGCGTGTTTGAGAAGTAAATGAAAGTTTGTGAAAACCTTGGTGTACAGAGACAGTGCCTGTGTGGCCTGGCTATGTATTATCGATAAGGACTGTTTCCTTTGGGAATTGCATCCGAGCATTTTACAGTGCGACCAAACGGGTAGTATGGGCTGCCCCTGGCCGAGTAAATTGTAGGTTTAGGGAAGTTTGGTGCCGACTGGAGTGGACTCATCTAAGTTGTGGCTCGTGAGCCCTGGTGCTGACGGTGGTTGGAACCGACCTGAAGCATTGATCCTGTGTGGATCCTTCTGCTGGCATTGGATAACCCTAGACTGGCTTTGGAAATGGCCTTGCCACGAACCTCCAGTACAGGCCAGTACTCGGTGTAAGTTTCGTGTCGTTTGGGTCAAGCGTGCACCCTCTGTGGAGTTTAGCTGAACTGTTCGAACAGCTGTGCCCACGGTTAAGGGCGATGTAAGGTGACTCCCATAGCGTAGATTTGTTTGCTAGTGGTTTGTGAAATGGTTTAATGAGAAGGGAATCGTGACCAGAGTTTGCCGAGTGGCAAACGGAAGGCCTGTGTAGCCAGAAACGGGACTGTGTGACCCGGGGTGTGGAAGCACCATAAGCAAGTGTGTGAAAAGTTAACAAGAGAATAGTCTTCGGGTTGTAGCCAGAGGACGACAAAGAGTAGACTGCCTAGTTGTAGCCAGGGCAGCGAATTTGTGATAACTGGTTGTAGTCAGTGGAGCAAATGAGTTGATAACCAGTTGTAGCTAGAAAATTGCTAAAGAGATAGCTGAGGACCGGTTGTAGCCGAGTCTCAGGGTCAACGGGTGGTCGGAGCCACTCGGATAAACAACAGACCTAAGGAGTGGTCGAAGCCACTCGGGTGACAGCCGAGTTGTGAAGTCACTTAGTTGATTACCAGAAGATGAAAATGGAAAGACATGATTCAGTAACTACATGTGGCGAGTTGTTGAAACACAACTTGCGGAATGGATCGAGGCGTAAGCCTCTTTCCGACAACTAAAAATTGGACACACTAGTACTTTGACAAACAAAATGTTTCTAAAGGTTGTTTTCGCAAATAAAGACTCATAGCCCCGTTTTGCCCGACCGACATGGCACCTTTCCCCGGCTTGCTGAGTACGAAAGTACTCACCCTTGTTCCTATATATATATATATATATATATATATATATATATATATATATATATATATATATATCAGGTTCTGAAGAAGAAGATGAAGACCCGACTGCTGCCGAGTTCTTCCAGAATCAAGCCTACTACGAGGACTTCTGAGGTTTCGGACCTAGCTCCCAACCAAGCCTGTGGTATCGTCGTGTTCCCTCGCCAAGTAGTTTTTCTCCCCTGCTTCTGCCCTGTGTGTGTTGTATCTCGCTAGTTTACCCTATTCTTGCCGTTGTCCATCTAGGGCCTGTCCTGGATGGAAAACCTTTGTATGTATTATATGTACTCTGTTATGTAGTTAATGTACTCTGAGTTTGTATCATCGATGACTATGTGTGTATCTGACTACTGATCTAGGGATCGGGTACTGTATGCACATGGTGGGCTTCTACCGAGGTGGAGGCGCCACATCGCTGGTGGAGGTTTTCCGCCGCATGTTGGAGAAGTCCTTGACCCGCATATAGATTGACGACATGGAAACTAAAGGTGTTCAACGCCCTCATTACATCTAGATGGAGTCGTTGCCAGAGATATGAAAGGAAACGGTGGTGAGCATAGGTCATCTACTCATTGTGACAGATAGATTCCACATAGAGAGGCTAAGGCACCGTATACATGGCCAGATGGGCCATGCCTTAACGGGCCGGCTCGGGCACGACGCTATAGTAACCATGCTGGGCTGGCCTGGGCACGAAAGCCGGTGGACCGTGCCGTGCTTGGGCTGGCGCCTCAGCCTGTGGGCCGGCCCAGCACGGCATGGCCCAAGCATGAGCACAGGTCGGCCCATTATTTTTTTTTCCATAATCTTTCTATTTTTCCCCTAATTTTTCTATTTTCCTTAATTTTGTCCACTATTTTTCTATTTTTTCCTAGTTTTTCGTAATATTTTTCCTTCAGATTCTTATTTTTAGCTTTTTTTTCCACCTTATATTTTCAAATTTTATTGGCCAAACGTGCTAATGGGCCTCAGATCGGCCCACGCACCGATACGGACCGTGCTGGCGCGATATGGCCCGACGCCTTTATGGATCATGCCTGGACCAAGACCTCGACACGTGAACCGATATGGCACGGCCTGCTAGAGGAATCGTGCCGTAGCGGGCTGTGCTGGCCCGCAGGCCCGTTTGGCCATATATAAGGGGAAGATGGGCAGTAGACACTCGGGCACTAACTAGCCAGGAGCCGTGGCGTATGTTTATGGTGAGCCACGTGCTAATGATCCTATTTAATTAACTGCACACTTCCAATTAGCTAGCGTGCTTACGAGAGAGACGTGATACGCACCATCAAATAGTTACACATGCATAAAGTTTGTTTGGTTGGACCTTGCTCCAAGTTCCTAGACAGGGAGCAATTTTGCATTTTGCCTGGCAAAGCTAGATATCTACATTTACCAGATGGATAACCTTTGAATCCCATGTAAAGAAAAAATATTACAAAATTATTATATCGCAACAGCACAACCATCTAATTCCTTGCTAAAAAAAAAATCTCATAGCGAGAGATTACAAAGGGAACCAAATATCCACAGTTCCTGCAAAAGCAGCGTGACTAACAAAAGTGCACGTCATTGGGTGGATACCATCAATTCATCGTAACAGCCTAGATATGTGTCCTGATCCTTTCGTTACAGTATACAGTACACAGCAAAGATGAACCGGAAAACAAAACACCAACAACACCAGAGAATACACATCCTCAGCAACCATATAACTCAATCTCGAATCTTTCCTGTCTTCATGTTTCCGTTCTCTTCCACCCGTCGTCTTCTTCACGTGCTGTATCTGCAACCGGAATGTTTTTATATCCAAATGAAAGAAACCTCCCTCTCTAACCAGGGACTCTTTTTAACAATCTAACAAAATAGGTTTGATGTTTCTTTGTAAGTCTATTATAATGGAGAGGAACGCCTAAGTACGTCAAGGGGGAAGTACCTTTTTTTAAGCAAAGGAATGATGTCGACATGGTTTAGATGCTCAGGACAAAATTCCATAGCAAACATTTTTTTTAACTCCTAACAAGTGCTTAAAGCCCTAAAATTGATCAGGGTAACAAGTTGCCTCTGCAGGGTTTTGAAAATATAGTTGCTCTGTAAACCTGAGTCAACTCTGACCCAAACACAAGACTCTGGGTTGTTTTAGTTCTTAAAGGCAGAAAAAGCTATATTTAATGGGGCATATGTCCGTACTTTACCAGAAAAATTGTGAGGCCAGCAAGTCAAACAACCATTACCCATATCTAGGAACATCTGCAGTTTATAATGCTTACATAAGTAAAATCTTGAGAATAATCTAGGACGAACTGACATTCCTAACCAAAAAAAAAATATTCTAACTGAAGAAATCATCAGAACCTACTACAGCTATATTCCATAAAAAGGGACACTGGAGAATGAACATATATGTTATAACATCTGATATCCAAGATTTTTCAACCTCCAGAAAAGCCCATAGGATACCCAAAAAATCCAATTACTACCAAAAGGAAGGGGAATTAAAAAAGAATCCTACACGTGCTAAAATTAATATCGCTGATTATATTTTGACTGTAAACCAACTAATTCATAGAATTAGCAGCCCTTAGCTCTCCCTTAAGCATGATCAAATCCAGCAATCACTCAAATCACACACCAGATCTGGGGAGGCAGATCATCGCAGGGGTCCGCGCAAGGCAACCTCTTTACTTCCGGTTCCTAACAAGATGCAACTGAGACACTAAGAGAGTATTTAAAGGTGAGGAAAAAGAAAGAGAAAGAAGATCACGGAAAATAAGGTGAGTCATTAGCACATAATTAATTAGGTTTTAATTATTATAAACTTGAAAAATGAATTTATTTGATTTTTTAAGCAATTTTTATATAAAAATTTTTGTAAAAAACACACCGTTTAACAGTTTAGAAAGTGTACTTACAGAAAAACGAGTGAGTTTTTTCTTCTTCCCTCGCTTTCGAGCCTAAAGCAATGATAAAGGTGAGATCATTTCTCACCTTTGGTGCGGAGCCCCCTCTCAGCTGCATCAACACCGTGCACGTAGAAATAGAAAAGAAACGAAACCAGCAGGTATTAACCAAAACCAGTTAAGTAATTAATTTATCGGTTCTTGGCTAGGATTAATACCCCGTGATCTGTGGCTTAAATAATATCATGAGCATCAGCATCTTTCATCAGATTCTTGAGTGGTTTCAGCACCCATTTATACCGGGAGAGTAATAAGATTGGAGAGGTAAGAAGCTAATTTTGGGAAGGGAATTAATTAACTAATCAGTCAGATAGTTATGAGAAATCAAACAAATCATACCGGATCCACACTCCTCTCATCAATGGAGCAATTCAGGTGTATTAGATGTAATCCTGGACAATTAGGGTGAGCAGCAATCATGGTTTGTATCACCCCATTCTCTTCCACCACCTCCTGGAACGTCTCAACATCGCATTGAAAGAAAACACAGACCTCCATGAGAAGCGGGAGGTTCTCCAAGCCAACATTGTTGCTGGCACCAACGCTGGAAGCCAGCACGCCGAACCCATGTTTTATAAGCATTGGCATCGCTCCCTGGAGAAATGTAAGCTGTATATTTGTGTAACAGCATCTCAGCTTCGAGAACAACCCACCACCATTGACGGTCCACGTAAACAGATTGCTTAAGTACACACACTTAAAATCTAGGGAAAGAAAGTGAAGCTCCTGCATCTTTGCAAGGGTATCTAGGTCCCCTGGTTCCAGGAATTGAACTCGAAGATCCAATGTGCCAAGGTTCGGGACGTGATTTGAATTTACCCACTTGGCAGCCGATGTAGACCACCACAGAGCTGGCAGAACTGCTGCGGGGGCTTCCAGTTGTCCAAGTATATCCCTAGTATTGGCAAAAAGCAAGATTTCTCTAGACATTGTATCCTGCAAAGGCTGCACAAGGACTTCACCAGATCCTGTGCCCAGCTGTTGGCCTCGTCTTTCTGATTACGCACATGAATCTTCAATGTCCTTAGATCTGTTAATTTGCCTAGCTCAACAGCGAGGTTCTCCAGCACAATAATCTGCGCAACATCTTGCAAAGACGTCGGTCTCTCAAGTACCCCAGGAGGAAATCTTGTCTTCAGGCTCAGGTGCAGGCGCATAAGCTTGCTTAGCTTGCCAACACTAATCGGCAATTTCTTCAGGCCAGTTTCAAAGACCTCAAGTGTCTGTAGGTGTGAGAGACTCCCTATTTCCAATGGGAGCTCAGCAACAGCGGTCCCTGTTGAAGATACCTCAAAAATGCAGTTTTGCAACATGCTTGAGGTGATTTCCTTCCAAGCCATCACATCCTTCAAGTGCCAGCACCCGCTGAACCCGGAACTGGAAGCATTGAAGTGACAACATCATGCTAACGGCACACCTAATTGCATTAATCAACCGGATGTGTTCTGTTGGAACTAGTCCTAACACGTGAGGGACAGAAGAGAGCGATCCGGGGGAACACAGGAAACCCAAGTGATCACTGTATATTTGAAAAACTCCTCGTTTACAATGAACAGGCCATGCATTATATAGCGGCTTGACGTTATTGGAAATTACCTACTTGTCCCCTACTAGGAGCAAGGCTCGGGACCCTATGACAGGTGGGCCCGAGATAGGGGGCATCCTCGTAACTCACTAGGAGGGGGGACCCGGGCCTGATGCCGTACTGGAAGCCTCCCGGAGATCCTGGGATCCTGGCCCCCTCTTGGGATTCCTGGGCTCCCCTCGACTGCCGTGCCACCGCACGAGGTTCCGGAGCTGGGCGGCTAGTATGAGGTATTTATTGCGGTGACTTGGCTGGTAGTAATTGAGCTCCTCCTCTAGGGAGACCCTCTGGACGGAGTCACTGCTTTGTCCGTCGGGGGCCTTCGTGGGGCCCCCTAGGCCTTGGGGAGCTGCCTAGTGGGAGGTCCCCTCCGGAGGGTCCCGGAGTCTGCCGGAGGGGTCCCCCCAACAGTAGCCCCTCAGGGGCTCTAGACCTGGGTTAGGGTCAAGCCTCCACCTTTCTCTCAGCGGCTCCAACGGTCATTCCCTGTTAAGGACCGTTGGTCTTTCCTCGGTAGCCCCGCCCTGACCCCCGACGCGATGGCGGGCCCCGCCACGTCATGTGGTCAGGCTTAGCTTGGACACGC
The DNA here is from genome assembly GCA_003991445.1 of Oryza meyeriana var. granulata. Classification (NCBI taxonomy): domain Eukaryota; kingdom Viridiplantae; phylum Streptophyta; class Magnoliopsida; order Poales; family Poaceae; genus Oryza; species Oryza meyeriana. The sequence continues at coordinate 54,319 of RYFJ01002473.1, forward strand.
GTCGTGTGAGGGTTGAGGGACAGGCGAATGGGCACGGCGCTCGCGCGCGCTCACGTACAAGGCCGCGACCGGGCGGCATTTTTGCGTTTTCATTCACTTACTCGTCACTCGCCCCTCGCTCTTCCCGGCTGTCGACGTCATTTCTTCAAGCTTCCCATTCAGCTCTATGCGTCCTCTCGCTGCCGGTCAACCATCCGCCGACGACGAGCTTGGGCAACCATGAGCGACGCCGAGGAGTTGGCAGTGGCCAGCCGGCCGGTTGGCCTGCGCAGGCGAGGACACACAGCGAGACCGCGACGACGTGGGGTACGGCGATGCCGGCCAGCCGTCGCGGTGGCCTGCGACTGCTAGCTCCTGCCGGGCCACGACCGCCGTGGCCCCGAGCGACGACAACGCCGGCGATGCGGATGATGGTAGAAACTCCGAGGGAGGCAGCGGGCTACTCTACGCGAGCCGGGTCATGCAGGCGACACGCGGCGCCCTCCGCGCGACGAGGAAATCCCGTGCCCGGAGGATGACGAGGCGGTGGTCTTCGAGGCGTTCTTCACCGCGGGCTTTGGCTCCCCCTCCGTCCCGCTTGTAGACGGGGTGCTTGACCTCTTTCATGTCGAGCTTCCTATGCTGACAGCCAACGCCATGGCACGCCTGGCCATTTATGAGTGGCTCATGCAGGTGGACAGGCACCAGGCCTCTGCGTGACACTTTGCAGCCCTCCACTTTGTGAGCTATCAACCCAAGAAGGTGGTTGAAGACGGAGCGACCCGGGTGCTCAACTTTGCTAGCATCAACTTCCAGCTTCGCCCAGGGACGGAGGAGTACTTCCCCGCGCGGGCAGCGAGCGAGCGGTGGGCCTCGGGGTGGCCGTCTTATTGGTTTTACCTGTGCATCGGGGCGGACTTAGGGCTCCGCTCTACGAACCAGGACATCTTGTACCGCCGGGCCCCGGAGGTGGATGCATCGGAACCCGAAATCTTGAACTCCATTTCTTAGCTCCTTTCCCTGCACCAGGGGATAAGGGACTTCCCTGACGAGTTCTGCCTGCTCCGTGTTACCCCGCTCAAGGCCGGGTAGGAGCACTACCTCTCCTCTAGGACTCGGGACGAAATGGGAGCATATCTCGGTCCGGTGGACTCGTCAGGTTCGCTCCTGCTCCGCTTGTCACGCGTGTGTTTCCTCCCTACTTGTGCTCACCGCGTGGTATTGCAGACCAGCTGCAGCCTGTCTCAGCTGTGATACTGAAGGCCGAGCAGGTCCTCAGACGGCCGCTGCCGAAGCAGAAGGTTGCTTGGATGACCCGGACTGGGGCTTGGGAGCATCGGAACCGGATCGCCAAGAAGTTCAATCTAGCGCTTCTGACGCTGCCTTTCCTCCCCGAGCCGAAGCAGCCCGAGGCTGACAAGGGGGAAAGAGGAAAGGCAAGCGTGGTGCGGAGAACACGTGTGGTGCAAAGAGATCCAAGGGATCGATGAGGGCCGCACCTCTGATAACTGTGGTCCTTCTTCAAGCTTGCTGCCCCGCGTCGGCTATGTCGAAAGCATCGGCCAACGACCCGCTCTCGGAGGCCGCCGTGAGGGTCTCTTCTAGCTTCTCCGAGGAGCAGGAGGTCGTCGTCCTATCCACGGAGGGGAGTGGGGAGACTGCGTGGGATGTGTGCTTGCCAGGTGGGTGTGCCACGCTACTTGCTCCCCACTCTGTTCTTTTTTTTTTGACTTGTCCCACCTTGTAGGGCAAGATCGGCCGGCCTCCCCGTCGGGTGGCGAGGTGGCTCGTCGGCCGTAGCCTGGTCCAGCTGAGCCAAGGGCCGCATCGCCTCTGGCGTGGGTTTCCCCTCGACCGATCGAGGCGCCTCCGTCTGCTGCCTCGGGGCCGCAACTTAACTGGCCTGCCCCGGAGGCCCAGGATGCGGGTGGGGCTAGTTCTAGCCCCGGGGCTCATCCAAGTCTCCCGGTTGATTGTAACGCCCTGGTTTCCGGGCTGTTAAAAAACTATTCTCGTAAAAACTCTAATTTCAAAAACTTTTGGCTGTTTGTGTGTGCTTAAGGACTAAGTGCCGTAGATCTCATATCCAAGCCCTCTTTGAAACCCTAAATCCTCGATCCCAAATTCTTTCCGATTCCGAGACTCGAATTTTGCAGTTCGATTGTATCTCTCAAAACCCCCTCGTAAAAATTCAAAATCTAAACCCCCTTCGAATCCCTTCAGAAGCCTTTATTCACTCCTCCCAAAAATACCCGGGTTCGAATTTTGCAATTCGAAGCCCTCCGATAAAACTCTTCGAAAGTCATCTTTGCAGCCTTTCAGTGAAATCTCTTCATTTTGTTCCTCTCAAAAATTCAGATTTTCATCGAGAACTTCCTTCCCGAAACTTGCCAAATTTATATATTTCTAAAGCCCTCAAATCCCAAGAATTAAATTCCAATTCCAATCTTTCCCTCGAGTCCCTCAATTTCTAATCCATTACAAAATTCTCAAAATACCCCTGAGAATTAAGTCCTAGTTTCAAATCCAAATCCAAATCCAGTCCCCTTTTGAATCTCCTCCTTTCTTTTTCTAAATATCATCCAAAAATCAACATATGTATATATCTATTCAAATCCAACCCCCTAGAAGCCCCTCTCAAAAATTCCCAAGAGTCCCAGGAGATCAAATCCCAAAATCAAAATCAAATCCGAAATTTAATCTTCAAAATTATCCTTCCAACAACTCTCTCTAAAACCTCTCTTTCAATATAAATATATATGTATATTTAAATATACATATATATATATATATATATACCCATCCTAGAGTCCCTCTGCAAAATTCCCCTGATTTAATTCCCAAGAAATTTAACACCAAATTCCCAATATTAATACTCTTTCCAATTCTCCAGAAATTCCTATAGATCTCTTCCATATAAATACATACATATATATCTATGTATATATATATATATATATATCTAAATCCAGAAAGATACCTCAAAAAGTCCTCCCCATCAAATCTCTAGAAATTTTTGGTCCAAAATATCGAATTTTGGATTAAAGTCCCTATTAGCAAACACCAAATATCCTCTGAAAATCAATTCCTGGAAAAGATTAAAAGCTCTTGTTCCATCGGGCCTCCACACTCCCGGCCCACTCGGCCTCTGCCTCCCGCGCCAGCCCAGCACGGCCTCTCCTCCTTCTCTCCTCCTCGCACGGCCCAAAGACCGCTCGGCCCACGGCCTGCTCCTTTCTTCCCCACGCGCTGTCAAGCGGGCCCTGTCAGTCAGTCGGTCACGCATGGACGCCGACGCACGCACGCGCTGGCAAGCGGGTCCCTTCTGTCAGCCCTCCAACCGAACACTCCAGAACCCGACATGTGGGCCCCACTGTCGGGCGGCATCGTCTTCCTTCCGTCGTCTTCCTCGGCCTCTCTCCGCTCTCTCTTTTCTCTCTCCCTCTCTCGATCCTTCTTCTCTCTTCCCGACACCGTCCGCGCCCATATCTCCCCATCCCGGCCAGGGCCAGCACACGGCCCCTCCCCCTCGTCAACCTCGCGAAACCCGCTTCCCAGGCAGGCCGGCGCAAGACACGGCGCTCGGTCAAAAAGCCGGCGAAGCCGAAGCTTGTCTCTCCGGCGAAGTCAAAACCGTGAGCAAATCCTCGTTCGTCTCATCGCCATCCCGTCCGGTCTCCTCCCTGTCTCCCCTGTCCCTCTTTCCCTCTCTTGCAACATCCCGAGGAGGCAAGGTGACGCCAGCCACAGCGCGCGCCGAGCTTCCGTCGAGTCACGTCTGCCCTATGTTCCGCACCGCATTTCTCCCTTGTCAGCTAGCATCGCCCTCGCCTATAAAGCCACAGACCCCATTCTTCCCGGCCGCGCCCTTGCTCCCAGCCGAGCTCTTCTCTCTCCGCCACCACCATCGCTGATCTAACCCACTCCAATCCGCTGCTCCGGGAGGCTAATCAATCGATTAACCTCACCACCGAACTCCCCCTCTCCTCGCGAGCTCAACCGAGCCCTCAATTTCACCCGGGCGCCGCCGCAAGGAAAACCCCCAAATCGGGCCCCGCCGCCGCCCGCCATTGCCGCCTCGGAGCTCTCCTGTGCACACGGTAAAAGCTCGGTTTTCTCCCTCCGTTCTCCTCCCCTTGTCCCACCGCACCCAAACCGATCCTTCCCAACCCCCTTCGCCGCTCCCTGGGTCGCCGGCGACGACCGTCCCTCGCCGCCGCCCCCTGTCTGTCGTCGTCCGCCGCCGTCGACAGCCAATCACCCAATCCGAACCGGTCATTCTCTTCACCATCCTCACCTCGTTCCATTCCTGTTGGCCGCCCGCCCTCCCTCGTCGCCGTTCGCCGGCGCGACCACAGCCGCCGTCGGCCGTTGATTCCTCTGCCGGCCAATTCCTGTACCCCATCCGGCAAACCCCCCTCTGCCCTGTGGGTCCTCACACTAATCCGACATGTAGGACCCACACCTCAGACACTAACATGTGGGCCCCAACCTAGTAAGTGCACAGTAATAAAACTCCCTCCATTAACACTTACAAGTGGGCCCTCTTTATATTTTAAACCCCGAGCCATTGACATATGGGCCATGCCCTCTCTCTCTGAGACTTACAAGTGGGCCCATACCAAAAAGTACACAGTGATCCCATTCAATTAACCCATTTATCTCACCTACATGTGGGCCCTCCCTGTCACTCTCTCCCTTCTCTCTCCTATGACATGTGGGCCCTTCCAATTCTCTCTCCTCTGTGTCTTTGATATGTGGGCCCTGTTCCCTTTCTCTCTCCTCTACCACTTACACCTGGGTCCCACCTGCCAGCCACTGTTCAAAAATTAATTCATTTTCCAAAAATCCAATTAATCCTTTTCTTTTTCCAAGAAAAATCCCAAAAACTTCCAAAATTCATATCTTTTCAACCATAACTCCGATTGAGCCTCTTCAAGTCTCCAAATTTTTCTAAAAATAAGATCTACCTCATGGCACTATTAGTTATTAATAATAGTATATTATTTCTAGGGTTTTGTGTGTTTTTCTCTCGTTTCGCGCATAGTCGCCGCGTCAAAAATTCGTCGGACGTCGGATGTTCGTGAAGTTGAAGACGAAGTTTGAGGCAAGTCACTTCTTGACCATATTGCTCCTAAAATTAAAATGTTTTGTTTGCAAAATTGCATTGCTAGTGTGCACGATAAATTGACCGGCATTGGTTTGCGAGTCGAACCGACGGACCTCCCCAGTAGTTGCATAAATCCGGTAGGACGTTGATATCCTAATCCTTGTCGCTCCACCTCATGGTACCTCGGTGACCGTGCTCTCTGAGCATGGATTCCGATGGTTTCACTCACATCACAATAGTTTGTCGATTTGGGAAAATAAGGGTTTCTAAAGATTTAAAAACCCGACATGTGATGTCGGCGGATTTACGAAATAAAACTATTTGCGAAAGTTTCCACGGTGCAAAGTGATCACCTGTGTGGTGGCACTTCGTATTCGCATACAAGGACCGATTCCTTGAGGAATTGCACTGAGCATGTCATAGTGCGACCACACGGGTGGTTGGGACACCCCTGACTGAGTAATTAGTGTTCCCAGGATGGTTTTCGGTTGCTAATAAATGTGGGACTGGCTGGGTGCCAAGAGGGCAATATACCCTCGTCCCTGAGTACAGGAAATGAGTTCCTGGTACTTGGTTGAGTGTGAGCACCCATTTATAGGGCAGCGTGCTATCCTGGGAAGGCTTTGGAAAGGCTTTGTCACGAACCTCCCCACTTGGCCAGTGTGGGAGTAAGCTCGCGTCGTGTGAGTAAAGCGTGCAATCTTTGCAAAGATCAATGAATTGTTCGAACAGCTGTGCCCACGGTTACGGGCAATGTGAGGTGATTCCTCTAGCGTAGATTTGTTTGCCAAGGCTTTGCGAAACTGATTTGTGGTATGGGAACCGTTACCAGAATCGGCCTTAGTGGCTGATGGATGACCTGAGTGGTCTGAAACGGGCCTGTGTGACCCGGGATGTCGTATGACATCATAGATTAGGCTTCCCGAGTGGAAGCAGTTTGTGATATGAGATGAGATTAAGGATGGCTTGGGGAGTCATCGAGATGAGTTATGAATGGCTCGAGGAGCCGCTGAGCTGAGATGAGTATGAGATGATGTCCTGGATAGGACAAAAGTGAAAAATGAGAATACGTCCTGGTGTGGACGAAATTGAAAAGAAAGTAATAGATGTTGACACAGTGGAAAGCTGCTCGAAGGCAGATCCACTGAACCGCTGTCGAGATCCGACAGGCAGTATAAGAATATTTGAGACCAATTAAAATTTGATTTGTCCGCTCGAGTTGTTGAAAAGCAATTCGCGGACAGGATCGAAGCGAGAGCCTCCTTCCAGAAACATTGAGACAACTCACACTTAGGTTTTTTGAAAATGTCTTCAAATGAAATGGTTTGTGAAATAAACCTCAGTCTATTCTTTGATAGCCTGCATAACTCACATTTTCCGTGACTTGCTGAGTACGTATGTACTCAATCCATTCCTTTTCTCTCCTCCTTCAGAAAGAGTGAAGTTGAAGTGAAGATTAGGGTTTCTTTCCTAGTCCCAAGCCGTTGCTTGTGGATTGGGTTCTCGCTGCGCTGTCGTTCCGCTGCTGCTGTTTTGTTTGCAGGTTGCTGCTCAGGGCTTGCCCGAAGCCGCAACTTAAAGGTATAATATATATTTATTTAGCTATTTGCTGTGGTACATCTCCATTGACCGTGGGTACCAGCAAGATTTCCTGGGACTGGTACCGGCATCACGGTTCCGTGGGAGTTGGTTCACGCCAATCTCCTGCGGGGCGCTTCCTCTCTGGTATCATCGTACGGGGGTACCGGGAAGGGGGCGCTACATCGATCCGCACCGGCCCCTTGCTTTGGTGGGGGGGGCGTTTGGTCCGTGCGGGGGACTTGCCCGGGTTACGGCTTGAGGAGGTGGCTACCGACTAGGCCCCGCTGGTTGTGGACCGGGCATGGAAACTGGCGGCGGACATGAATTCGGCGGAGCTCTTTGAGCTACAGCGGTCACTAGTGTGGCAGCTGATGATGGCCACCTTCGCTGCCATGAGCACGGCGGGAGGGATGCGGCCACCCTGCACTCCGAGCGACTTCACTGGGAAGGGGAGGTTGCCCAAGCTCAAGTGGAGGTGGCTCAGGCGGTCGCCGCCCAGCACACCGCGGAGGGGAAACTCCACGGGGCTCGGGAGAGGGAGCGGCAAGCTAAGGAAGACCTCGACCGGTTCGAGGTGTCCAGGAGGAGAGCCGAGAGAGCGCTCCAGGAAGAGCAGGAGGAGGTGGCTCGCCTGTCCAGGAAGGCCGATGGACTTCGCGGGAGTGTTGCCCAGCTTGAGTCCTCATTGGCGACCCTTGGCGCTCGCACCGCGGTGGCCGCCCAGGCTCTCCAGGCGGCCCTTGCTGGCCTGGGTATTAGGGCTCCATTGCTCCCTGGTGACGGGGCCTCAGCGGCGGAGCGCCTCACGTGGATCGAGAAGGCGGGGGCTTTTGCTGGCAAGGCCGTGGTGGCTTATGGTTCATGGTGCGCCTGGGCCACCACGCAGATGCTGTCTTTCCTCCTTCGCGATCAGGGATGCGAGCACATTGGCCCTGCCGTCCGCTTGGTGGCCTCGTCGGTGGCTCCTTTGCTACAGGGGGCTTCGACGAAGGCCACTTCGTCCTGCCGGGATGCCGACGACTTTGCATGAGCGATTTGGCCTTCGGTGGGCCACGAGATCGCCGTAGCAAAGATGAAGGCCTCCGACAAGGGCAAGAAGAAGAGCGCTCCGAAGGTTTAAAGGGCGAGCCCGTTCTCTCCTTCGCTCTCCTTGTTTCTTTCCTTTTGTTTTTCTAAGTGTTGTATGCGGGTCGGGGCCCCGCATCTTCTGTCTCCGTGCTGGGACCTAAGGCCAGCCCTGCCCTGTTTCAGTTGTACTAAATACACTTTAATGTATTCTAATTTCAATGTGTTGCCTTTCTTTCCCGTTGTATTTCCTTTGAGATGGATGCCTTCACGTGTTCCTTATTCGTCATCTGTCCTCGCCAGGTTTTTTGTGCAGCCCCTATGCCCAACTTGCCGACCCAGGATGTCGTTGCTCCGCCATTGGCTCCGTTCCTGGACTTCAGCCCGTTCGAGCTTGAGACGGGGGCGTCTTTGGTTCGCCCTCCGTGGGCAGACAGGTGTGACTTGTCAGCTTTGGGGGTCAGTCGCCATCTTTCGTATGGTTTGCAAGGTTCGAGGGGCTCCATCCGCGAGCATGACCGGCGAGGGGCCTATCACGGAGGCCTACCTCCTGTTCCTCGAACGCGAAGCGCTTCGCCGGGAGCAGGGAGGCCCATTGCCAGTTCCAGCACTGCCTTCCCCGGGAGCCAGGGACGGTGTAGGGGGATGCCCTTCTGGCTAGGCCTAGAGAACAACCCCCTGTAGCTACTGACTTGTAATGTTAGCCTAAACCTGTATGGCAACTGTGTGCCGCTCTGTAACTCCTGCACTGTAAGAGTAATAATAAATTGATCTTTGTTGCTGCTATTGCTTGTGGCATCTTTTTTTGACCGTGTGCCTGTTAGGCTCGGCTACGGAGGCACGTGGCCTTGACGCGGCATTTTACGGAGGACTTATGCTGCACACCTACAACGCTTTTCAGCAGAGGGATGCGGCCTCGACGTCGCATGTACATGTTTGTTATAACTGGCTGTGGAGGTGCGTGGCCTCGACGCTACATTTTGCGAAGGGCTTATGTTGCACATCTACAACGCTTGTCAGCAGAGACGCACGGCCTCGACGTGGTTTTTTTTACACATATATATTTGCGTGTGCCTACTACACTTGGTGGGGGAGCGTGGCTCCGACGCAGCACTTTGCGGAGGGTTTGTATAACACACCTATAACACGAGGTGAGCGGAGATGCGCAACCTCGACGTGGGTTGTGCGGAGGCCTCGTTTTGACTTAGTTATACTGAAATGCATATACGGGAAGTAGAGCGGCGCTCCATTTTTCATTGAACGATAACCAGCAGCTCGGCTGTCGGGCCTAGTACACTGTAGGCAGCAAAAGCTTGACAATTACACGGGGGGCTTACATATAGTACCTCTTGAGGGCCTCCGCATTCCGTGGATGTGGTAGCGGGATGCCATCCAGCCTGACTAGGCGGTAGGCACCGTGTGTGCTGGCTTGTGTTACCACAAAGGGGCCTTCCCATTTGTTTTGCAATTTCCAGGGGTTGAGCGCTCGCCTCAGCACCATGTCACCAGGCACAAAACTGCACGGGGCCAGCTTGGTGTTGAACCATGCCGCTGTGGCTGTGACGTAGCGGTCCAGGTTTTGGGCCGCTTGCCCTCTTGCTTCGCTGATTAGGTCGACGGAGACGCTTCGCTCGTCCACCCCTTCCAGGAGTACGGTTCTCAAGGACCTTTCCTTGACCTGCATGGGCGTCATGGCTTTGTCGCCGAAGAGCAGCTTGAATGGCGTGAAGCCTGTGGCCCTTGTGACCGAGGTTCTATGCCCCCACAGGATGGCCGGGAGCTCGTTGATCTATGTGCCCTTGGGGCATCGACGAGCCACTTCTTGAGTGCTGAGAGGATGTTGCCGTTTGCACGCTCGACCACCCCGTTGCTCTGGGGGTGCCGGACCGAGGCGAAGCACAGCTCCGTGCCCATCTCCATGCAGAAGCTCTTGAAGGTCGCTTGGTCGAACTGGCGGCCGTTGTCCATTGTCAGCTGTCTAGGTATCTCGAACAGGCACATAATGTTGCGCCACAGGAAGCGCTGGACGCTTCGTGCGGTGATGGTGGCTAGCGCCTCCGCCTCGATTCACTTGGAGAAGTATTCGATGGCAACTACGGCAAAGCGAAGGTTCCTGGGGGCTCTTGGGAAGGGGTTGACTATATCGACTCCCCACCTTGCAAATGGTCACATCGGCGGTATCGGGGTGAGTTGGCTCGGGGGTCGATGCGAGTATGGGCCCATCCACTGGCAACCTTGGCACGAGCGGACAAGCTGCTCTGCATCTGCCACGATGGTGGGCTAGTATAGCCCCTGGCGGATTGTTTTGCCGGCGAGTACCCTTGGGGTGAGGTGCGTGCCGTAGTGTCCTTCATATATTTCCTTCAAGAGCTGAGCACCCTGCTCTTGGGAGATACATCGGAGCAAGAGGGCACAGATGCCCGCCTTATACAGTGCCCCCTCGATTAGGACGTATCCCCTCGCCTTTTGACAGAGCCGTCGTGCCTCCGTGCCGGAGGATCCCTCAGTGCAGCTAAAGAATGTGCATGATCGGACCCTGCCAATCCTGGTTCGTAGTGATGGCCGTTACGGGGGCCGGTGCAGCATCGTGGTCCACGTCCTGCGCCGCCGGCCCGTGTAATACCTCATACAAGACGTGCGCAGGAAGGGGTTCATTGTTGGCGGCCGCCTTGGCGAGTGCGTCCTCGTTCGCTATCTCGGAGCGGGGGACGCTCCACACCGAGGTGCCCTTGAAGTGGGCCTCGGCTTTTCAGAACACCGCAAGGTACTTGGCGAGCTCTGAGTGGTGGGCTTGGAACAACTTGTCGATCTGCCCTGTAGCCACCTAGGAGTCTGTCCGTATGGTAATACGGGGGCACCCATGGCCCTCGCTTTTCGGAGGGCCAAGAGGATTGCCTCATATTCTGCCATGTTGTTGGTTGTTCGGAATTCCAGCCGCGCAGTGAAGGTGGCTGCCCTCCTCGTGGGGGAGGTGATGATGGTTGCCGCTCTGGCTCTGGCAGCGCCCCAAGCACCGTCGGTGTGCGCTGTCCACATTTCGTCTACTGGCGGAGGGTCCTGAGTGTGAATCGGTCTCGTCCACTCTGCGACGAAGTCTGCCAGGACATGTGATTTGATGGCCATTTGTGTGACGAAACGGAGGGCGAACAGGGCTACCTCGACAACCCATTTGCCGATGCGGCTGGTGGCTTCCTTGTTGCGGAACATGTCGCCCAAGGGGTACGCAGTGGGTATCGTTATGTCGTGCGCTAGGAAGTAGTGGCGCAGCTTGCAGTAAGCCATCAGGACGGCGTAGGCTAACTTCTCCAGCTCGGTGTAGCAGAGCTTGGGCCCGCCCAGTGCCTCGGATACATAATATACTCGGCGCTGGGTGGGGCGCGGGCTGTGTTTGTCTTTGAGGACCAAGACTACTGAGACTATGGCCAGGGAAGCCGACAAGTACAGGAGCAGCCCCTGGCCTAGTTCTGGTGTCGCCAGTGTGGCCAAACTGGTCAGGTGCGCCTTGACGCCTTCGAACGCTTGCTAGCACTCTGGAGTCCATCTGAACGGGGTCGCCCCTCAGAGCACCATGAAGAAGGGGAGACAATTCTCGGCTAACTTTGCTAGAAAGGCTAGTGAGGCGTTGCACCTTCTTTGGGCTCTGCGGAGCTTGCATGCTTGTGACTGCCTTAATTTTGTCGGGGCTAGCTTCGATGCCCTGTTTGGACACCAGGAAGCCAAGCAACTTCCCGGATTTCACCCCGAAGGCGCATTTCTCTGGGTTCAACTTGATGCCGGCTGCTCGGAGGCTGTCGAATGTTTCTTGTAGGTCAGCAACATGGTGGCTCGTTAGTTGGCTCTTGATGACGATGTGGTTGATGTAGGCCTCGATGTTCCGCCCCAGCTGATGGCAGAGCGCCTGGTGGATTAGGCGCAAGAAGGTTGCTCTGGCGTTGCGGAGGCCGAATGGCATCCGGACGTAGCAGTATACTCTGTCCAGGGTGATGAAGCTCATTTTCTCCTCGTCCTCCGGAGCCATCCACACCTGGTGGTAGCTAGAGTATGCATCGAGGAAGGTTAGAAGCTCGCACCTAGCCATGGAATCGACCAGCTGATCGATGCATGGGGGGGGGGGGGGGGAAGGGTTGTGTGGGCACGCCTTGTTGAGCGTGGTGAAGTCGATGCACATGCGCCACTTCCCGTTGGCCTTGCGGACAAACACCAGGTTGCACAGCTACTCTGAGTGTTGTACCTCCCGAATCACGCTTGCCGCCAGTAGCTTCCATACTTCCTCCCACACGACCTATGCTCGCTCCACGGACATCTTGTGGAGCCCCTGGCGGACAGGGCGGGCATCCGGCCGGATGTGCAGGCGGTGCTCGATTATTGCTCGATCCATGCTGGGCAAGTCCACTGGGGATCATGCGAATACGTCCACGTTTCTGCGGAGGACGTTGATGATTTCCTCTTCGACCTCCGGCGGGAGTCCGTCCTCGACCTGGAAGTGACGCTTGGGGTGGGACGGATCCACAGCAACGGCATGCGTTCTGCCGTCGGCCTCCGCTTGCGCGGGGCCTTCTTCGTCAGGGGATACTTGTCTATTTGGTTCTGTCTGGGCCACGGTGTTCACCATCTTCCCCCGAGAGGGGGGGGGGGGAGTGGCCGTAGTTGATTTTTCTGGCTGCTTCTTGGTCCCCTAGATAGTGATGATGCTGGTAGGGCTCAGCATTTTCATGCAGAGGAAATTTGGTGGACGACAGCCCCAAATTTGTTTTGCGTCCCGCGCCTCTTTATGATGTTGTATGTGTGCGGAATGTCGACGACATCAAAGTTGATTCCCTCCGTGCGTGCTTCGGGTCCCCTCCCGAAACGCACGGGCAGCTCGATTTGTCCCAAGGCCTTGACTAGGCTGCCGCTGAACCCTTTCAGGGGCCGCCGGGCCTTCGTCAGCTTGCTGCGTGGAATGCGCAGTTGGTCGAAGGTGGAGGTGCAAAGGATGTCGGCGGAGCGGCCTCTGTCCACCAGGATGCGGTGCACACGGGTCTCTGCTACGCAGGTGGTGATTACGAGGACATTGTTATGTGCGAATAGACGCCCTCGGCCCTTTTCGGCAGTAAAGGTGATGGGCATGTCTGCCCAGCTTGGGGGCCTAACAGGCTCCGTCGTGCCCACGTGGTGGACACCACGGGCGTAGTCACACCGCTGTCGTTTGGAGTCATGGTGGGAGGCGCTTCCGCCTGTTATCAGTAGGACCACCTGGTGTGGTTCTTCGTCCTTGACATGCTGGACCGGGGCTGCGGCCGCCGGGGTGTATATCGGCGGAGGCGGGGATAGCGGGAGTGTGTGGTACGCGTGAGGGGGTTGTGGGGGGTGATACGCCAGAGCATGGTAGCCCTGTGGGATGTGTTCCACCGCTCTTGGTGGTGGGGGGTGATACCATTGGTCCGCTGCATGGTAGTGGTACGCGACGTGCTCTTCTCCACACGCACCTAGGCTGCCAGAGGCGGGGTGGCCCAAGTACTCTTCCCTTTTTGCCGTGGTGCTTTGGCAGTCGTTGGAGACGTGCTTGTTGTTCTGGCCGTGAAAGGTGCACCAGTGGAGGCCTTCTCCTACGCCCCACACCTCCTCGTGACCGCGGCCACCGGCAGTGTGAGTGCCCCCACGCCCTCGGCTGCGGCCTGAGACTTGCTCGATCGTGTTCTAGTGCGCGAGGGCTCGTCCTCGGCCTAATCCAAGGTTGCTTGTGCCCGGGGTTTGGGCTCCACAACCGCCGCGGAGCAGTGGCTGTGGAGCGTCAGGGGCTGTGGTGGGCTGGGGCTGGTTGGTTGGTTCCGTCACGACTGTGGCCGCCGTTTGGACTACTGGGTAGGGGGAATGTCCCCGGGCCACTCTCCGGCGTATGGTCTCCTCCTCCGACCGGGCGTATTCTTCGAACTTGTTCATCAGCGCCTCAACTGAGGTCACTGGCTTGCGGTGTAGCTTGTTGAAGAGGTTTCCTCCCTCCAATAGTCCTTGCTTGGCCACGTCGATGACGGTGGTGTCCGACAGGCCACGGATTTGGGACTTAGCCGCCATGAAGCACTTGAAGTAGTCACGGAGCATCTCTCCAGGTTGCTGTTTCACGGTGACTAGGCTCCCTGAGGTCAGGGGTTCGATGAAGGTGCCTTGGAAGTTATTGCAGAAGGTGTCCTGGAGCTGTGCCTAGCTGTACACGGAGCCGGATTGAAGCGCCCAGAACCATCGTTGGGCGACGTCGTCGAGGGCTAGTGGGAAGCATTTGGCCATCGTGGCCGCTGCTCCGCCACTGGCCTCGATCGCGAGGGCGTAGTTCTTGGCGAACTCATCTGGGTCCGCCTCCCCCTAGTATTTGGTTAGCTTCGGAGGGCGGAACCCCGGGGATTATGGCTCCAGCTGTAGCTCTTGGGCTAGCGGTGAGTCCCCATCGAGCACAGGTGCGTGTACCTGGCCACCGTTGAGGTGGTCGTGTGCCTGCCCGCGGCGTTGATCAGCCTCACCGGGTTTGCGGCTACCCCAGGTGCGGCTGGTCCGGGGGCCGGGGCTCCATCGGCAGTCGCGCTCCCGGTGGCGGCTTGTACAAAAATCAGAATGGCCCAGAGCTCGTTGAGCTGGGCCTGCACCGCGGTGCTTCTTGAGGGGGGTCCATCAGCAATGGCGGTTACCATACCGCGGATCTCGTCCAGCTACGCCTGGAGGGCTGCCGTGAGCCCATCGACGGGCAGGGGTGGCGGCGCTTTCCGGCTAAGCCCGGGGGCGCGGTTGTTTTCTCCGGAGGCGCCTTCGGTCCCACTGCTGGGCGTGTTGCCACCTATGACATTGTCGTCCTGGGCTGGCCGCTCATCGGCCCTGGCACGGGCCGGGCTGGTGTCGCCCATGCGCGCTGGGCGGTGTGGGACTCACGTGGAGCACCGTGGTGCTCCTGATTGCTGGGCGCCCTCCGCTTCGGGGGCATGTTTTGCCCCTGGACATGCTGGGGGGAATGGACCCTGGATATACTTTTGCGGTCCCCACAGACGGCGCCAACATTGGAACTAGTCCAAACACATGAGGAACAGGAGGGAGCGATCCGGGGGAATACAGGAAACCCAAGTGATCACTGTATATCTGAAAAACTCCTTGTTTACAATGAACAGACCACACATTATATAGTGGCCTAACGCTATCGGAAATTACCTACTTGTCCCCTACTAGGAGCAAGGCTCAGGACCCTATGACAGGTGGGCCTGAGATAGGGGGTCTCCTCTTAACTCACCAGGAGGGGGGACCTAGGCCGGATGCCGTATTGGAAGCCTCCCGGAGATCCTGGGATCCTGGCCCCTTCTCAGGTTTCCCGGGCAGGGTTCCGGAGCTAGGCGACTAGTAGGTGAGGTATTTATTGCAGTGACTTGGCTAGCAGTAATTGAGCCCCCCTCCTCTAGGGAGACCCTCCGGACGGAGGCACCACGTCATCCGCCGGGGGCCTTCGTGGGGGCCCCCTAGGCCCTAGGGAGCTGCCTAGTAGGAGGTCCCCTCCGGAGGATCCCGGAGCTTGCCGGAGGGTTCCCCCCAACATGTTCCATGTATGTGACTGGGTGGACTTTCCCCTAGTTCAAACTCTTATGCATACTGTCCTGTGAATAATACATTCGATGGAAGAGGTCTGTTTGTCATCCTGCCAATCCAATATCTGTACAAAATTCTCTCTCTTTGCAACTGATCGAATGAAGTCTCATGTCATGGATGCAATAGCCATCCACAATGCCACAGAAATTAGGTTCTAATGGTTGGGTCAGATTTCTGTTTATAAGATCAGTGAAATACATATCTCCAATCTCAAATAAATTATCTTTATCTCCATATACAAATCCTTCCGTTCTCCATTTCCAAACCACAACATCCTTAAGGATCAGCATATCTTTTGGATATAGGCTAAGATGTAGCATGCAAAACTTGAGCTTCAGTGGTAATACATCGAAGCTAAAAGACATGATTTTTCTCATATTATCAACTACATCGTTTCGATTAGAAGATTCAAGACCGATGGAGTTGCACAGCTTCCTCCATTCCTCCGTTGGTTTATCAACCAATAAACCATCCACAGTTATGATAGCTAAGGGAACACCAGCACATTTTTTCAGTACTATCTCAGTTTCCTCCTCTGGATGATTGTCAGGAAGGCTTGTGCACTTAGCTCCATATAATCGGTTAAACAGCAAGGCCTTTGAGTAGTCCTTGGATAGCGGTTCCATCCCATGAACGTCACGTGTTTCTTTCGCTACACTACGAATTCCAGTGGTTACGATAATTGCACTTCCCAAATCTAGAAGGGTGTGTTTGGTTCCAAGGATTTTGTGGGTTGAGCTGGGTCCATCCTATTTTTGTGGGTGCTTGGTTTGTGGATTAGATGGGATGGGATGGACCCAGTAGGGAATATTCCCCCTGATATTCGGGTTGTATCGATCCGGCCAAAACTGTGGACACCCCGGAAGTGCATTGTGGAGAGTAACTATTACGACAACGCGAAATATCTGGATGGATGGGGTCTCGAATAAAAACCGAATAAATGCGGTAACCATCCATCTTCATCGCAGCCTTGCCATAATCTTTACTCACTCACAATACAAATCCAACGCGCCGAATTCAGAAATAAAGAGATATTTGGAGAGTTGATTCACCAGTCCGAAACGGCGAAGTGTGCCCGTCAAACCACACGAAGGTGGCGACCAAACACGATACACACTTCTGGGGACATGGTCTATGGTTGAACCAACATCTATGCATCTCATCATTTCTAAATTCTTACTAATGTGTGACTAGCCCAGGAAAGCTCTAGTCCCACATGTTCATCTTAGCAATTGATAAACATCACAAGTACTCTAAAAATGAATAAAAGTGCAGCAGAGTTATGTATACATTACATAGCGGGTTTACACACCCTGATACATCACAGAATAGCGCAAAAAGATAGCAACGGAATATCAACACAAAAGATAAAACCAATTGTGCCATACCCATACACAGGGCAACCGACTAGGGATAGAACTTAACTTCAACTACGCATTATCCTTGCCACCCTCGGCGGGATAAGAGTAGACCACCTCAATGCCGTCGTTGTCCTCACCTGAAAAGATGCAGCGTGAGTACGAATGGTACTCAGCTAGACTTATACAATATTAATAGCTCAAAGGAATAATGCCGGTCTCTACATCAAGGACTAAGGCTAGGTTAAGCTGATTTGCATAAAGCTGATTTTATTGAGCAAGTAATACATTTAAAACATAAGCATTTGTGAAATAGCTCAATCTGAAAATTAGGGACAACAAGCTTATAGTTCTGAAATAGAAGTAAAAATGAGCACAATTCCGTGCTCTAACATCATCCATGGGCCACCATTGCCCAAACAATTATGCTACACAAGCATACCATCTTTCATGACTAAAACCAAGTCATATTTATCATCAAAGCCTTTTATATAAACCCATCCATCAATGACTATCCTAAGTCATGGTATAGCCACATAACCCAAGTTAGATGCTAACATGACTGAGGAACACATCAAGCGGTCATCCGTAACCGTGGACACGGCTATTCGAATAGTTCTTACTCTGATCAGAGGTGTACATCTTTACCCACACGATGTGATAGAAGCCAAACGGCTATACTCTAGTTTGATCCGTACATATCTGTACCCACACTCTACACATTGAGTGCGGACTAGAGGTCACAACAAAACCTTTTGCACGCTTAGCCCCAACCACCTAAACCACGTCTGGGCCCCCGACGACTTAGTCGTGCGTGTGTGGTGACTAAGGCGGGCTCACCGTCGCAGGAGGTACCTCCGGCCAAAACTAGGCGCGCTCGAGGCCCTCCAAAGAAAATCCCTCCTCACGACTGACGGACGGGCGTAGATGGCCACAGCCTCCCGTGCTACTGAGTTAAGCCGTCCCATTCCCGGCGTGTGGAAGTACGTAAGGTGCTTGAATAGACGTCAACATGTTCGGTCCTTCACGACCCAGACGGAGCTACGTGCATTGCGGAAACACCATCCCTTCATCGCCCTATCATCCGTCCAAGTCAATCATATTTTCAGTTATTATTCAGAAGTTATTCTTTTTAAATTTTAACCCATCTATTCGTATTAAACTAGTTTTGAACCGATAGCTCCATCTATCGGATTTTTCTAAGTCTAGAAATAAGCATGGCTAAGCATTCGGTAAAATAAAAGTATCCCAAAGTCCTTAACCAGGGGTGACAAGGTAAAAACATGGAATCAATAATCAAGGAATGGAAATGCATACAATTGGGCAATATAAACTCTACCCGTTTTTCCCATTTTAACAAGACCGAAACATGCATATAGATATTTCCTTCGCAAACAAATCGAATTATGGAAAATATAGGTTCAATATGCTTAGATGCTTGCTTAGAAGCTTGTTTAGATGCTTGCCTTGCTGCAGCGATGGGTCACTCTCAAGCTCTGGATTAGCCTCCACGTACTCCGTATTGTCTGAATTTACCGATAAAAGCGAATATGCAAATAAGAATTAATTAAATATGCCTATGCAAAAAAAAATGATCGATAAATTCTGAGATAAATACAGTAGGTATGGCATGTCCTAACAAGATTTTAGGAGAAAGAACCAAGTCATTTGCATCTCTGGATTGGGAGATACAAAAATAAGAAGGTAGAAGGACTGAAAATGGCAGTTTTGTAATTAATTATATTGTAACCTTGAGTCATTATATTTGACTGACATTTTCTATTAAGAATTCAAGAAGACAAGTATTTTTATATAAAAGAACATAACCTACTGGTTCCAACAAAACTTGGTTCACTGAAATTTGATTTAAAAAGATTTAGATATGAATTTTACAATTTTATCAAAAAGAAAGGTTAGAAAATATTTAGACCCATTTTGAGAGGTAGTTTTGTCAAATACAAATTATCCACAGTAAGGGTTAAAATTTTCTGAGTTAAACAAAAGTGGTTCCATATTTTTAGCAATTAGGATGAATTTTCTAGAAATTTATAAACTTCTAGGTTACAAATAGGTATATAAAAGATGTTTCCATTTTTAGAGAAAAATCCTACACAGAAGTTCTCACTTTTTATTTTAAAAAATTAAATAGAACATTTTTTTGAATCTATAGAAATTGGGTTCACCTCAAAAGGAGTTATAATGAATTTTTTAGAAATATTCCAAATTCCTAGGCACAAACTAAGTTACTTTGCTTCATTTTATTTTATGGATATTTTCTGTACAGAAGTGGTATTACTTTATTTCACAGTATTAAATTTCACAAAATTACAGAACTAAAAAAATTTGTTTCACTCAAAAATGAGCTAAGATGGATTTCTTATGTATTTTTGAAGTTTACCCATTTTTCAGTTACAAAATAAATCAAATATTTGTTTTTCTCGGATTTTCTTTTTCTCTCTTACAGGTGGGGCCAGAGCGCCATAGAGACAAAGCAGAGCAGGCGCAGAGAGACTAGGCCGCCGGCTCTGTTCGCCGGTGCCGGCGGCGAACGGCGGCGCAGCTCGGGTGGCGGCCAACAGAGAAAAGGAGAAGGAGTCTCAGGCGAAGCTGTAGGTGGTGTTCTCATCGCCGGCGGTGGCCGGAATCGTCGGCGAAGGCGGCGCAGGCGGCGGAGTACTTCGGGTCGCCCAGGTATCCAAGCAAGCGGCTGGAAAGCTTCGAAAAGGAAACATAACGGACTACGCTGAGACTCCCAGGAAGCTTACCGTGGGGTCTTTCTGGGTCGAAGGGGATCAGAGGGGCTCCGGCGGCTTCAGGCGGCGGCAACGGCGGTGGCCAACTTCGGCTTCCCCGTGGTTGGCCCGATTCGCTGCATGCGCACAGGGAACAATGCACGCAGAAGGTTAAGGAGGTCATGAGGATACTACCAGCGCGAGGAATCGGTGGATAGCTCACCGGTGTAGTGGGAACAGTCGCGGCGGATCTCGGCCGGCGACGAGGAAGACGGCGGCCGATCTCCCTCCTCGCTGCACCGATCTGGGGGATTCTCGGGGCGTCCTGCTCCTGGTGCTGAGGCGGAAAAGCTGGCGCGGTTACACGGTCGGACTTGCTCCAAGGCGGCCGAAACGGCGAGACGACGCTGGCGACGGTTCTGCAGAGCCGAGACAAGGCACGGCGGCGACACGGCGACTTCGGCCGACGAACCTAGGGCCATGAAATGCAAACCTGGAATGATTAGGAGATGCTAATCACATTCCTGCAGAGGGAAGAGGATGGGGCTCACCAGAGCAAGCTCGAGCTCAACCGAACACCTTCGGCAGCAGGGAAAATGGCTCTATCTTCGGTGATCTTTGGGGATTCCGTCGGCTTTCTCAGTGGGAACGTGGAGAGGAAAGGAAGGAGACCCTGTTGGTGAGGTTTGGGGCGAAATGGCCGATGTCTCCAAATACTATGCTCATTTCTGTGCTTCTGGGAGCTGTGGGGGAGAAGAACAAGCTGCTGACATGTTGACATGCAACTGCTGTGGTGCTCCCATTGCACAGTGCCTTTGGTGGGTCCCACATGTAGGAGGATATTGTTTCACACATTTGTGGTTAGGCTTAGCCTATGACATGTGGGTCCTTGCAGTTAATTCCTAGATGACATTGAGCAGGATGGTAGGATTTTGGGTGAAGCACTCTGTCACATGCTGTAGTGAGGCTGACAAGTGGGCCAGGGCCTTGTGGGTCCCACTGGTCAGTGAGAAATGAGAGGAGAAATCTCTAGAGACTAAGTCTGGAAAAGTGTGCTATATAGCTGTCTTGCATCTGTGATTTTAGCAGGTTACCATGGGGTATAATTCATGGAAAAATTATGGGAGGTAGGGAAAGATGTGTTTAACCTGCTGACCAATTTTCAGGGTTAGAAGTGGTACTTTGGTGATATTGCAAAGTAGGCATACAGACCCAGTTTTTCTGCAGTGTGATTTATGTCCCTAGGGCTTTGCCCCTATTATTTCATGTGATTTCTTTGGGAATTAAATTGAGAAAAAATTACTGGTGGTAGGGTTCTTGGTGACACACCTGTTGGTAGAATTGCACTACCTAATTAATCTTCATTTTTATTTGGTGAATTTCAGAAGTAAATCTATTTATTTCAGCTAGCTTCCTGGTTTTGCTGATTTGAGGGATTTCATTGAAGCATTTATTGAAGTGATAAAATCATGTAAAATTTACAGTGGATTAATTAGGTGATATAATGCCTATAGGAATTTTTCCATGATTTTATGTGCAACCAAACATCTCTAGAAAATCCGTAGACTATACAAATGCATAGGTCAAGGAGAAGGACACAGGCTGAAACTTGTTTGAATTTTTAAGGGGTCTAAACTAATGTAATAAATTTTGGAAAAAATTATATTAATTCATGATAAGTAAACCAGTATTTGAATAAATTATTTCCCACATATGTTTCTATTTAATTTGATGCACTTTTAGGAGTTGGTCTAATTTTGCCGATTAGGGTTTAATATGGATGGTTTTAAATATTGCAAACTTAAATTTTTCAAGAAGTGATAATACAACAATTTGAAATATGCACTCTAATGACAGCAGGTCATAACCCTAATTACTTGGAATTAAATTTAGGGCTGTGACAAAAACGGCCGGACCGCGCCGACCCACCTCGCGGGTGCGTTGACGCGGTTTCTCTGCCTCGGGCGACGATGCAGGCCAGCGCAGGGAAAGACGACGGTGCAGCGGCGTAGGCCAGGGAGCGGCAACGGCGCAGGCCAGGGAGCGGTGACGGCAGCCCCGACCCAGAGACGAGCTCCTCCTCGACGCGGACCTTCCCAGCGCCGAGGAGCTCCTCTTGGATGTTGACCTTTTCGGCGCCGAGGAGCTCCTCCTGGACCAGCCGCGTCCATCCTAGCATCATCCTTCCATCCAAACAGGTGATAGGATCATTCCATCCCCTTCCATTCCTCCAACCAAATAAAAAAACAGGGTTCATTCCATCCCTCCAACCAAACAAAAACTGGGACCAACCCAACCCAAAAAACAGGAATGGATCTAACCCATTCCACTTCGTTCTCAAACCAAACACATCCCAAAAGTGCAAACAATGAAAACGTACCACAACACACCACTAATTAAATTGCTAACTCTTAGCAGTATGTAGCAAGATTGCGCTGTGTGTCTTATGTCACCGGATCGCTTGATCATAGAACGCCCCATGGCATCACACAATATGTCCCTAGCCAAGCAAGGCAGAGAATCAGTGAACTCCGTCCATCCCCGAGTCGGTGACTTTGGACTAGGCCCTACGCCCACGCAATTAGGTGAACGATCACTTTGCCTAGCTCATCCTCAACCTTCCGTCTTCCCCTATATCCCCGAGTTGGTGAGTTTGGAGTAGGCCCTATGCCCACGCTATTAGGTGAACGATCACCTTGCCCAGCTCGTTCTTAACCTTTCATCTTCCCCTATTTGGTGGTTAGCACTGATTTTTTCAGCTTGTGGCTTGAGTTACTTCATCCATTTTTGTGAGCACGTTTCCCAAACTACTAAACGGTGCATCTTTTGTAAAATTTTCTATATAGAAGTCATTTTAGAAATCAAATAAATCTATTTTCCATGTTTGTAATAGTTAATACATAATTAATCATGACTAATGATCTGTTGTATTTTCCATGCATCAGGAAGCGTAAGCCTAACCTCACATTCAAATGGTGCCTTAGAGGGTTAGACCCGGGCCTAATAATGAGCTGCAGTGATAGGGGTATCAAGGGCTGGTAGCACATAGGGGGGCATGTGTCCCCAGGCACACAATACTAGTGTTATATAAGCACCTCAGTTTTGAAATACAATGTGACAGAGCTAAGAGTACAAAAACAACATTTTACGTGGCAATACCAACGTGTACGTGTGATCAGCAAACAACTGTGTGCCTTAGTTTTATTATATTAACTAGGAATAGAGCGTATCCGCAAGCATCTTATTTAATGTTTCATAAATTTTATTTCCATAAAGACATGAATATTTAATTTTATTACTTTTACTTAAAAATTATTTGATAATATTTTTAATTTATGGTCTTTATCTAACATTTTTTGTTTGGATATTGTTGATCCTGTAAAGCTAGTGTAGTTGTAAAATCACGAAGATTAATACCAATAGTTCGCCACATATATGCATAGAGAGAAATTAACTTGCTTAAAACACATTAGATATCTACTATAATAGGTGTAAAATTTAAGCATTGGATTGGTTTTACATTCAAGTGATGACATCATGCTAAGGGGACACCTAGTTGCATTAATCAACCAGATGTGTTCCATGTATGTGACCAGGTTGTGTTTCCCTTGGTTCCAACTCTTATGCATAGCTGTCCTACAAATAGTACCCTCTAGGGAAGAGGTTTGTTTGTCATACTGCCAATCCAGTATCTGTATAAAATTCTCTCTCTTTGCAACTGATCAAATGAAGTCTAAAATCATGTCATGGATGTGGTAGCCATCCACAGTGTCACAGAAATTAGGTTTTAATTGTTGGATCAGATTTCTGTTTATAAGATCAGTGAAATACATATCTCCAATCTCAAATAAATTATCTTTATCTCCACATACAAATCCTTCTATTCTCCATTTCCATACCACAACATCCTTATGGATTAGCATATCTTTTGGATATAGGCTAACATGTAGAATGCAAAACTTGAGCTTCAATGGTAATACATCGAAGCTAAAAGATATAATTTTTCTCATATTATCAACTGCATCGTTTTGATCAGAAGATCCAAAACCGATGGAGTTGCACAGCTTCCTCCATTCCTCCGCTGGTTTATCAACCAATAAACCATCCACAGTTATGATAGCTAAGGGAACACCAGCAAATTTCTTCAGTACTATCTCAGTTTCCTCCTCTGGATGATTGTCCAGAAGGCTTGCACAATCAGCTCCATATAATTGGCTAAATAGCAAGGCCTTTGAGTGCTCCTTGGATAGCGGTTCCATCACATGAACGTCACAGGTTTCTTTCGCTACACTATGAATTCTGGTGGTTACGATAATTGCACTTCCCAAATCTATAAAAGTGCAAACAATGAAAAACATACCACAACACACCACTAATTAAATTGCTAACTCTTAACAGAATGTAGCAGGATCACGGTGTGTGTTTTATGTCACCGGATTCCTTGATCATAGAACACCTCATGGAATCGCACAATATGTCCCTAGCCAAGCGAGGCACAGAATAAGCGAACTCCGTCCATCCGTGAGTCGGTGACTTTGGACTAGGCCCTACGCCCACGCGATTAGGTGAACAATCACCTTGCCCGGCTCGTCCTCAACCTTCCGTCTTCCCCTATTTGGTGGTTGGCACCGATTTTATCGGCATGTGGCTTGAGTTACTTCATCAGTTTTTGAGAGCACGCTTCCCAAAATACTAAACGATGCATCTTTTGTAAAAAAATTTTCTATATAGAAGTCATTTTAAAAATCAAATAAATCTATTTTCCATGTTTGTAATAGTTAATACTTAATTAATTATGACTAATGATCTGCCATATTTTCCGTGCATCAGGGAGCTTAAGCCTAACCTCACATTCAAATGGTGCCTTAGAGGGTTAGAGCCAGGCCTAATAATGAGTTGGAGTGACAGGGGTATCAAGGGCTGGTAGCACATAGGGGGGCATGTGTCCCCATGCACACAACACTACTGTTATATACGCACCTCGGTTGAAATATAATGTGACAGAGCTAAGAGAACAAAAACAACATTTTACGTGGCAATACCAACATGTACGCATGATCAACAAACAACAGTATACCTTAGTTTTATTATATTAACTAGAAATAGAGTGTATGTGCGGATTTTATTTAATGTTTCATAAATTTTATAACCATAACGACGTGAATATTTAATTTTATGACTTTATTTAAAATATTATTTGATAATATTTTTAATTTATGGTCTTTATTTAAAAATTTTTGTTTGGATATTGTTGATCCTTTAAAGGTAGTGTAGTTGTAAAATCACCAAGATTAATACCTATAGCTCGGCACATATATGCATAAAGAGAGATTAACTTGCTTAAAACACATTAGATATCTACTATAATAGGTGTAAAATTTAAGGGTTGGATTTGTTTCGAAAATTTTAGGACTTTTCTCAAATTTAGTAGAGGTCTCAAGATAGGCATGTGACCTCATATGTCATAATTTGGTTAGCACAAAACTATATACAATGTGAGTCCTTAATTATTGATTTAATTATAATGAATACGATGGTTTGAACGGATTTAACTATAATTATTGATTTTCAAAAGATCATTTATTTATAAAAAAATGGCTATGGACTCGACATATATATATGAATGGTGCATTCAGCCCTTGAAGTCTAGGGCTGGTGAGTTCCACGTGATAAGAGAGGGAAATCATTTTACTATAAAAGGGATTAGATATATAGATATCTATAACGTTTAACATGTATTTATTTAAGTGAAATATCAATACCCACATGTCTCACTTTTGTCTCAGAATTTTTAGGATTTTCTAATTTATTAAAAGCATCAAGAGAAATCCTAGGAGGACTTTAGAGTACGTTTAATCAACTTTTGGGGGATTTTCTCTAATTTCTATGGAGGTGCCTCGCGTGCTCACGTGGGCATCCTTAGTTTTTGAATATGATATTATAATTTGTTTTAAAAATGGAACTTATAAATTAAGGGCATACTAAGGCCTGGATGATTTCCCTTTTTAATAAATGATTGGTGGTGATTCTATTCTGTCTTAACAAATATTGAGTCAATAATAAGCTATACTTGAAATGTTTGTGGGCAGATGTGTTCTACTTATACTATCAAACTAGCATACTAATTGGTTCCCATACCCACCATCAACATGTAGGATCGAACATAAGAACCAAGTCTATCAAAGGGGGTGAATGGTAGGAACACCAAAACCCAAAATCTTTTTGTGGAATAAAAGAAACCCTGAAACCTAGATAGAGCGAGCCGGTTAGACCACCTCTGCTATGCTGGTCTGACCACCATATATGCACCGGTTGAACCACCGCCTCACCGTCGGTCTGACCGCCGCGTCCTTGTCGGTTGGATCGTCGGGACCCAGAAAGATACACACCGAATATGCTTTTCTCTAAACTTGTCTCTTTAGAGCCTCAACCCCTCCCCTATTTATACCTAAAACCACCTACACAAACAAGGAGTAGAACTCCTAATCCTACTAGGACTCAAACTTTCAATCTTGGACTCTGTCGGCGAAACGGGAATGGGGGTCCCACATTCTCGGGAACATAAGGGCCTTCGGCCATATCAGCCCCCCGGGGCCCACTTTCTGTGCAAAGAACAACTGGCCATCGCTGGTTGTTTTCTAAGCGCCTGAGGCTGCGGGCGCTGCCCGGGGCCGGGACGCTCGGCCTCGGCGCTCACGCGCGCGGCGCCCGGGCGCGGAGCCGGCTCGAGCTGGCCACCACCAACCACCGCATTTATGGTGAGCCGACGGCGTGGTGACAGGGCGCGTCACCCCTGTCCACCCGCACGAGACCCTGAGCAGTCAGAAGACTTTTTGACTGAGAGAGCTCCTTTCTTCCACGCTCTGGCAGTTACAGTATGTTCGGTCACATTCGCACGACTTTAGCCGCCTGCAGCGGCTGCTCTCCGAGGCGACCTACCCGCCGTGCTGCACCAACTCCGGCATGGGTGTCACAGGCGGACAGGGGCGACGGGACGCTCCACCAACTCCGGCGTGGGCGTCGCAGCCGGAGGGGCGCATAGGAGAGGTCACCGGAAAATATCTCCCTTCGTGTACCGGCGCCGTGGACGCCCCTGAGCTCTATAAAGGAGGATCCATGCCGCAGATGAGAGGGGGGGGCACAAGCTTGAGCAATAGACAACAAGACAACTTTTACTGTTCTTCTTCCCCAAGTCTCCCGGTTACGCTTCCGAGCTCCCCGGGTACACCTTGTAACACAATCATACACGTTCTCCCACATAGCATACACACAGGACGTAGGGCATTACGCTCCGGCGGCCCGAACCTGTATAAATCCTCTCGCCTCCTCTGCGTGCCATTGGTTTCTCGTCTGCTCCAACGCCTCGTACACCTGAGAAACAGCTCCCCTGGCCGAACCTCAAAAGGGGGGTCTCCCGACTTCCCGCCGTCGAGGCTTCGTCCTCCGACAGCTGGCGCGCCAGGTAGGGGGAGTTTTCTTCCTCAGGTCGGACGCCGACGTTCCTGACACCCTCGCCCTTCATGGCTGGAGGCCATCGTCCGCGGGATTCCGACGAGGAGTCCGGCGACTACACCCCGCTGGGCAACGTGAGCCCAGAGGCGAGCCCGCCACCTTCTCCCTCTTCGCCTTCCTGGGGGCGCGCGGCGCGTACCCGGCGGGCAAAGCGCGCCCCGCGGCGGCCTGGTGGTGCGGCCTCGGCCCCTTCCCTCGCCGAGGGGGCCGGCAAGTGCCCCGCCGGGTCCGCCGCCGCCTCATCCATAGGGCGCGAACAAAGGCGCCGTCCCACGGCACGTCGCAGCCTCCACTTCCATTCCGCGACACCGCAGGAAGCCCTCTTGGCGGCGGAAGCCCTCCTGCGACACCCCCCGACATTTGCCGGGGATGGAGGCCGGGGGCGGCGGTGGATTAATGAGATCGCCAACTTGGTAGGCACCGCCCACCGCCGGGTCACCGCCGGCGGCCATACAAGCGCTGGGACTTCCGACCGCGCGACCTCTAGCGCGAGCCGGCCGACCGCCCCGGGCCAGAACAAATCCCGGGGCACGGGCGACCTCCGCAACCGGCTCGACCGGGCCCGGGCCCACGAGGACGCCCGGGTCACAATGGAGCGCCAGCGTGAGCGGCGCAAGGACGCCGCCAGGCATTCCGAGGCCCCGGCCTCCAGCTCCGAACCACTAGTGGGAAACCGCCACTCGTCGCCAGAGCCCACCCAGTACGGCTGCTCGGGTTGCCTGGCGCTCTCCCCAGGCCTGCGGCAGGTTCGCTGGCCGGCTATGTTCCGGCCCAACTTGCCGGAGAAGTACGATGGCTCCGTGGACCCCACGGAGTTCTTGCAGATATATGCCACTGCCATCCGGGCGGCGGGCGGAGACGAGAAGGTGATGGTGAACTATTTCCCCGTCGCCCTCAAGGCCCAGGCTCGCTCCTGGATGATGAGCCTCCCCGAGGGATCCATCCGCTCGTGGGAGAACCTTTGCCACCAGTTCGTGGCAAATTTCCAGGGCACCTTCCCGCGCCCTGGGACAGAAGCGGACCTCCACGCCCTACGTCAGAGTAGGGGTGAGGCGTTGAGGCATTTCCTGCAGCGTTTCAGCCAGGTACGCAACACAATCCCTCACATCGCCCCCCACGCGGTTATCCACGCGTTCCGTTCGGGCGTGCGCGACCAGCGCATGCTCGAAAAGATGGGCACTCGCGACGTCCAAACCACGGCGGAACTGTTCAGCCTTGCCGACCACTGCGCCCGCAAGGAGGAAGCCCGGGCGTGGAACAAGCCGCGTCCTGAGGTCCTCGCCGAGGACCCTGGGGAAGAGGGCGAGGCCTCACGCTCCGCGGCGCGGCGGGACAGGCGGAAGCGCCAGAAGGGCAAGGAGGTCGCCGAGAACTTCGCCTTGGCGGCGTCTGGCGGCCCCCGGGGCCGCGCTGCCCGCCAAGACGACTACGGCGGCAAACGACAGAAGGCTGAGCGTGCGCCACCGCCACCGGTTGCGGGCCGGAAATGGTGCTCCGTCCACGAGACGGACCGCCACGACCTCACAGAGTGCCGCGCCGTCCAGAACCTGGCCGAGCGCACTAAGAAGTTCCAACAGGAGCGGCAGCAGGACAAGCCCGCTCCCAATCCGGAGCACCCTCTCGAGTTCCAAGAACCCGAGAATGTCATCGCCACCCTTGACGGCGGGGCACACGCTCACTCCTCGCGCCGTGGCTTCAAGGCCATGAAGCGCGAGCTGTTAGCCGCGACCCCGGGGCCGGCGGCGTCCCGGAGGCTGAAGTGGTCGGATATTCCGATCACCTTCGGCCCCACGGACCATCCAGCCCGGGTACCTGGGGAGGGACAGCTCGCCCTGGCGGTCTCCCCCACCATATGCAACGTGAAGGTGGGCCGCGTCCTCGTCGACGGGGGCGCCGCCCTCAATATCCTTTCCCCCGAGGTCTTTGAGAAGATCAAGGCCCCGGGAACGAATCTCGCGCCCTCGTTGCCCATCATCGGGATTACGAAGGGCCTCACTTGGCCTCTCGGCCAAGTCTCCTTGCCCGTCACCTTCGGTGACCGTGGCAACTTCCGCACCGAGCACGTCATTTTCGACGTTGCCGAGTGCAACCTCCCATACAACGCGGTCCTTGGACGCCCCGCGTTGGTGAAATTTATGGCTTTACGCACTATGCGTACCTAACCATGAAGCTCCCAGGCCCCTCGGGCCCGATCACAGTTCTTGGGGACGTGAAAGCCGCCCTCTCGTGCGCCGAGCAGCGTGCGGCCGACATCGCCCCTGCAGCTCCTGACGTGGCGGGCGGCGCGGGGCCTTCGCTTCGCCGCACCCCCAAGCCGCGCATCGTCGCCACCGATGCGGAGCTAGTCAAGGAGGTAGTCCTTGGCGACAACCCGTCCCGGACCGTCAAGGTTGGCGGTTCGCTGGACGACAAATAGGAAGCGCGCTCATCACCTTCCTCCGGGCAAACACCGACGTCTTCGCCTGGCAACCGTCGGACATGCCCGGGGTCCCCAGGGGGATGATGAGCACCGCTTTGGCCATCCGCGCGGGCTCGCGCCCGGTGCGGCAGAAGGTACGACGACAGGCCCAGAGCGCCAGGCCTTCGTCCGAGAGGAGATCCGCAAACTTCTGCTGGCCGGCTTCATCCGCGAGGTCGTCCACCCGGAATGGCTGGCCAACCCAGTCGTCGTCCCAAATCCAACGGGAAGCTGCGAATGTGCATAGACTACACCGACCTCAACAAGGCTTGCCCCAAAGACCCATTCCCTCTGCCTCGCATAGACCAGATAGTCGACTCCACCGCGGGGTGCGACCTTTTGTGCTTTCTTGATGCTTATGCAGGATACCATCAGATCCGTATGGCAGAGGAGGATGAGGAGAAAACTTCTTTTATTACCCCCCAGGGGGCCTTCTGTTATATGTGCATGCCTTTCGGGTTGAAGAATGCTTGTTCCACTTTCCAGCGTGCTGTCCGTGTAACATTTGAATCGCAGCTTGGTCGCAACATGGAGGCCTACGTCGACGATTTGGTATTGAAGTCGCGCGACCGCGCCACTCTGCTCCATGATCTGGCCGAGACGTTCAGTAACCTTCGATGCACAAGGATGAAGCTGAACCCGGACAAGTGCGTCTTCGGGGTCCCGGCCGGCAAGCTCCTCGGGTTCCTCGTGTCCAGCCGCGGCATTGAGGCAAACCCAGAGAAGATAGCGGCAATCGACCGCATGCGCCCCCCGACGAGGCTACGGGAGGCCCAGAAGCTGACCGGGTGCGTGGCCGCACTAGGTCGGTTCATCTCCAGGCTTGGGGAGCGTGCCCTCCCCCTATTCAAACTTCTCAAGAAATCCGGGCAGTTCGCCTGGACGGATGAGGCGGATCAAGCCCTTGATGAGCTCAAGAGGTACCTGACTACGCCCCCTGTCCTCGTGGCACCGGCACCAGACGAGCCCTTGTTGCTCTACATCGCGGCAACCCCGCAGGTGGTAAGCGCGGCGCTCGTCGTCGAGCGCCCCTTGCCAAGCCGGCGGGCCGCCCGGGATTCACCTCCCGGGCCCGCCACCGCGGAGCCCGAACCTGGGCAGCCTCGCCAAGGCGAGTGCGAGCCCGGGAACGCGGCGCCCGGGACCATCCCAACATTACCCCCGGCCCTTGTCGGGCCGGCTTCGGGAAACACACAACAGAAGCCGGTGTACTTCGTCAGCGAGGTACTCCGTGACGCCAAATCGCGCTACCCCCAGGCGCAAAAGATGCTCTACGCTGTTCTCATCGCGTCCAGGAAACTTCGCCATTACTTCCAGGCGCACAAGGTATTCGTAGTCACATCCTTCCCCCTCGGGCAGATATTGCATAACCGGGAGGGAACCGGCCGCGTCGCTAAGTGGGCGGTCGAGCTCGCTGAGTTCGACCTCCGCTTCCAAGCGCGCAACGCCATCAAAAGCCAAATCCTGGCGGATTTTTTAGCGGAATGGACCCCGGGGCCCGAGCCGGACTCTGTGCTGGACGCCGGGTTCCCGGCCCCCGAGCTGCCGCCTGACCTGCACCTCCACTGGATAATGAACTTCGACGGCTCCTGCGCCCGGCGGGCTTGCCGCCCCAGCGCCGGGGCCGGGATCGTCCTCGTATCGCCCGCCGGAGACGAGTTCCGCTTCGTCGTCCACCTCAACTTCGGGGCCACCAACAACATGGCTGAGTACGAGGGCCTTCTCGCCGGCCTCCGGGCCGCCATCGCCCTCGGGGTGCGACGGCTATGCGCGCAAGGCGACTCCGAGCTCGTCATCAACCAGGTGTCCGGGGAGTACCAGACCCTGGACCCCCAATTGGCCGCATACGTGGACGAAGTGCGGAGGCTTGAGCGCCGTTTCGACGACCTCACGCTTCGCCACGTCCCTCGCAGTCGCAACCTAGCCGCCGACGAGCTCTCAAGACTGGCTTCCTCGCGGGCGCCTGTCCCCCGGGGGTTTTCCAGGAAGCCCTCGAGACCTCCTCGGCATGCTTATCCGGGACCTCGGGCTCAA
Organism: Oryza meyeriana var. granulata; assembly: GCA_003991445.1. Lineage (NCBI taxonomy): Eukaryota > Viridiplantae > Streptophyta > Magnoliopsida > Poales > Poaceae > Oryza > Oryza meyeriana. The sequence goes on from RYFJ01002473.1 coordinate 85,747, forward strand.
CCCCTGAACCCGGGCCTGAGCATGACACGCGCCCCCGGCCCCAGGACTTGGTCCTCGCGGCCGGACCCAGCGCGCCCTCCTGGACGGACGAAATCCGGGCATATCTTCTCCGAGCCCATCTCCCTGAAGACGACGTGGAAGCAGAAAGGATCGCTCGCTTGTCTAAGCGCTACGTCCTGGTAGAAGGGGACCTCTACCGGCGTGGCGCCAACGGCGTCCTGCTCAAGTGCGTTCCGCGCGACTCCGGACTCGAGATCCTCGCCGACATCCACGAAGGGGAGTGTGGCAGTCACGCCGCATTTCGCTCCTTGGTCGGTAAGGCTTTCCGGCATGGATTTTATTGGCCCACGGCCTTGCAGGACGCGTTCGACCTCGTCCGACGTTGCCGCGCGTGCCAGTTTCATGCCAAACAGAGCCACCAGCCGGCGCAAGCACTCCAGATGATCCCCCTGTCCTGGCCCTTCGCGGTCTGGGGACTCGATATCCTCGGCCCCTTTCCCCGGGCAGTTGGGGGTTATCGGCATCTCTATGTCGCCATCGACAAGTTCACGAAGTGGCCGGAGGCGTTCCCCGTAATCGACATCGACAAGCACTCAGCGCTCAAGTTTATCCGGGGAATCACCAGCCGCTTCGGGATCCCCAACCGCATTATCACCGACAACGGCACGCAGTTCACGAGCGAGCTCTTCGGCGAATACTGCTCCGACATCGGCATTAAGCTCTGCTTCGCCTCCCCTGCCCACCCTACCAGCAATGGGCAGGCCGAGAGGGCAAACGCTGAGATCCTACGGGGCCTCAAGACAAGGTCCTACAACGACCTCAAGAAACACGGCGTCAAGTGGATCGACGAGCTCCCAGCGGTCTTGTGGGCCAATCGTACCACACCGAGCCGGGCGACCGGGGAGACCCCGTTTTTCCTGGTATACGGGGCCGAGGCCGTTCTGCCGTCAGAACTCACCTTCGGCTCCCCCGGGTACAGCACTACAGCGACAACATCGACCACGACAACATGCAGCTTGACAACCTCGACTTCCTCGAGGAGCGAAGACGACGCGCCTCGCTCCGAGTCGCACGTTATCAGCAGAGCCTTAAGCGCTATCACCAGCGTAAGGTTCGGGCCCGATCACTCCAGGTCGGGGACCTAGTCCTCCGCCGTGTCCTTACACGTGCCGGAAGGAATAAGCTTTCCCCCATGTGGGAAGGCCCCTTCCTGGTGATCGGTGTCTCCCGACCGGGCTCGGTAAGACTGGGCCAGGAGGATGGGACCCCGCTTCCCAATCCTTGGAATATCGAACATCTTCGCAAGTTTTATCCATAAACATATCCCGTAAGTTGTAGGGAGCTCGGGCCAGCGTCGGTTCCCTACAAAACTCAACGCTGGCCGGGGGCCCCCATATGTGTGCATTTTATATAAACAGCTTTTTTCAATATCCTCTTTAGTCTTGCCCTTTGTCCTTTTCCGTGTGTTGCACCCGTGGGTGCCCCATCCCTTGGGGGTGTGCCCGGGCCGCGCCCGTGCGGCGGTTGGGGTCTGCGCATTGTCATCAGTCCCTTGCCGACGAGTGATCGAGCCCCGATATGCTAGGTCCAGGGCATCGTCGACTCCGCGCTCCTGCGGCTCCGACGCCCTGCCTGGCTAGCTTCGGGACCGGTCCTTTCCGGAGGTTGGGGGCGAAATGCTTGTGCGTAACCCTCCCCTCTGCACGGTCGCGACCGGGAGGATACCTTCGGGAAGTGGTTGACCCCACGGCTCGTAGCATGGAATAGACAAGGGGACGAGCCATATACTCTCACGGTCCATCGTGTGCAGACCAGATCTCCCCCGGAAGTCGTGCCCGCGCAGCCGGTTTCCAGGACTAGGGGCCCGAAGCGGGTATGCCCAGGAAGGCGTTTCCGTCTCTGGGCGGTCCCCAGGCCCAGCTTAAAGCTGACGGTGCTCCGGCCCCGAGGTCGTACCCGCGCAACCGCACCATGCTCGTCAACATCCAGATACGCACCTCATTCAACTTTACGCTTGTTCCGCTAGCTATTTTTTCTCTCTTTTCTACGACCACGCGTTTCGCTCTCCTCGGCCCCGGAGCGAGTGGGATTTGCCGAAGCCGCGCATGTGGGCTGCTGGGTCAGTGCCGCCCCGGTTACCATGGCCTGGTGACCGGGTCGTGGACCGTGCCCCGGACACTGCCGATGCCCGGGGTCTCGGGCAGCGCCCCCGTCGGGCCAGCTTAGATTCCCGGGGCGGGCAGCGGTGCCCGGCCGGCCAGCTCCTCCCCAGCCACCGCCAAGGTGCCGGGTGTTTCGCTACCTGGCGACCCCGTGCCCGGTCGAGGTCGGTCTCCAAGAGGCTCCCGGCGAGCCAAAGGGCACGAGCTTAACACTTGGGCCATACCTAACCAATGCAGCGTCTACGGGGCCAACCCCGGAACACCCCCCACGTGGCGGGAGCAGATCCGGGCCGGTGACCGGTCTAGCGGTTGCCCCAAGACATCCCGACCGAATGCCTAAATTCGGACCTTCCGAGTCAACTGGCTGGAGTCCCGGAGCAAGCCACGCAATCATCCAAGGTGCGAAAAACACAAACATTGTTATATACACACACGGATGTCTTTCTTTGTACAAAACAGGTGAAGTCAAAATACAAGCATGCGCGGAGGACCACAGCCGTCGCCGCACGGGGGAAGGTCACTCCTCGGGCCCGGTCTCTTCGCCGGAATCGTCGGTCCCTGGCTTCTCCGGGTGTTCCCCCCGGTTAAAGAATCTGGCCACCGTCGCAGCAGCGTCGGCCACGGCCTTCCGAGCCTCCTCTTCCCCATCGGTGGGGAATCCCTCCAGCACCGGGGCCAGGGAAAACTTCGCGTCTCGAGCCCGGTAGCAGCCAAGGACGTACTCCGCCACCCGCGAGGCAAGCTCTGTTCCCTCCTTCTCCAGGACTTCATGAATTTGCTGGGGGAGCAGGTCCAGCGTATCCAGCAAGTCGCCGAGCTCCACCAGCGCCTGACCGACCCCCCCGGGTAGGTCGGTCCTCTGCGGAGGTGCCCGGACGCCGATGCGTTTGAGACACCCCCGGACATCGGAGCTGTACCGCCCCAGGCAAGCTGCAACCTCGTCGTCGAGATTCTTTCGGAGGGCGAGGCTACCTTGCACAAATCTCAGCCGTCCCTCCGCCCTGGCCAGCTCCTCGGTTGAGCTGGCCGCGCCTGCCGATGACGGGGGGCCGCTTGACACGGCCCGCATGGCGGCCCCGCGCGCCACGGCCTCAAGGTCGGCCGTGCGTTTCCAGGAGACCTCCTTCTCCGCCTGCCGGGCCTCGGCAGCCTTCACCGCCGCCTCCCGCCGAGCCAAGGAGTCCTCTTTCTCCTCGAGAATCGCCTCTCGTGTCCCGAGGGCCTCGGCTTTGGCGTCTAGGTCGGCGGCCAGCATCTTCGCCTGCTCGCCCTCTCGTCGGCGGTCGGACTCCCATGCTGCAAGGCCTTCTTCCCAGGTCGCCAGCCTCTTCTCCTGGTCCCGGAGGCGCCATGCGCTGTCCTGGGCCATGGCGTTGGAGAGCTTGGCGGCCTCCTCATTCACCGCCACGGCTACCTCCCGCGCGCTGACCTCGCGCTCACGGGCCGCAAGATCGGCCTCCTCGCCCCGGAGACGGTCCTCCCGGGATGTCATCTCCTCTCCCCGCGCCTTCGCCTCGGACCGGGCGCGGGAGGCCTCGTCGGCGGCGATCTTGGCGGCAATTCCCAATTGGGCGATGCGCCCCTCCGCCGCCTCGATTTCCTGACGGCGGGTCGACACAAGGATTTCAGTGGCAATCGTACGGAAGACGAGTCCCTCCGCTGCCACCGTGATCGCCGCCTGCCCTCTCTCGAGCTCCGCCCGGAGCCGAGCGAACTCGCGCCGCTCGCGGCGGGCCGCCACCTGTACTTCGCCGGCGGCGACGACTAGTTGCCCCAGCGCGGCGTGCAGTGTCTCGGGCCTGCGCGCCGCGCCCGGTCGCGGCGCAGCAAAAAGGACCAGGGCCCGCTCCCCCCCCGCGGGGCACGGCGGGGCCCCGGCGTCCTCTCTCCCCTCCACAGCGGGGACCGCACTTGGTCCCGCGGAGGCCCGCTCCGGCGCGGCCGCCGCGACCTCCATATCCACCACCGTGCCCGGCGTTGGCGGGGGCGTGGCGGGACGCGGCGGAGCCGTCGGCGCGCCCACTGCACCGCCCCCGGTCGGAGCCGGCGGCGCCGTCATCGGCCCCTGGCCCTTCCTGTAAAGGCCGAAACCAGCCGGATAAGAATCAGATCGATAAACGCATGAGAGAATGTGCTAGATAGAAGAACCAATGGGGTCGAAGCGTTTACCTAGCCTGGGGCCCTTTGAAGCTCCACGGCTTGGGACTCAAGGACAGCAGGCTCCCGCCGCGGGATCCTGTCTTCCCTACCGGCGCCCCCGAGACGGCGACGGTAGCCGGTGCTTCTGCGTCTCCGACGCCAGCTCGATGATGCCCCCCGCGTCCGGGACCTCCGTTGACCCGGCCCCGGGGGCCGGAGTCGCCTCCCGCGGCTCTGGGGGCCACGGCCGAGCAACGCCTGCCGGCGCCACGCAAACGGTGGCCGCCATGGCAGTCCCGGTCCTCCCGGGCTCCCCGCGGCTCGGAGAGGTAGCGGCCGGGATGACGGTCACCGGAGCAACGACCTTCGCCTTCTTGGCCGCCGCAAGTCCTGGATCGGGCCCCGCCGGTCGCTTCCCCTCCTTCTTCGACGGCACCGGCGCTTCAGCCGGCACATCTGCTCCCTCCGAGACGTCGGGTACCTCGACGATCTTGGGGGTGATCTGTGAAACAACGATGCCCACGGAGTCGAATCGCGGGAGATCCTTCTGGATCCTCACCCGACCGCGGTCGCTGCAAAGCGGCGTCACGCCGCTCGGGAGCGCGCGGTCCGCCGCGCCCCCTCCTTCCAGCGCCGACGCCATTAACAGGCCCATCGTCGCCTTACTCAGGTCGTCGGGATGGGTCCTGGAAAGATCCTTGGACCCAGTGTACAGCCAACAGGCCCGGGGCCTCCTGTGAAGCGGCGCCAGTCGCCGGCTGAGGAAGTCACCGACGACCATGTACGCATTTAACCCCGCCGCCGCCAGGCCAGCAACGCGCGCCAACACTGGCGCCAACCGCGCGTCTTCCGGCGGCGGCTCGGTCCAGCTCTTCACCTTCTGGGCCGTCTCGGTCGGCAGCCGGAGCCGGTCGTTGGCGTCAACGCCGATGTAAACCCAGTTCTGGCGCCATAAATCCCATTTGTTTCGCAGCGCCATCGGGATGAACTCGACGCCGGGGCGGCCGTGGAAGTACACACAACCTACCCGCTCCGGCAGATCGGTGGCCTTGTTTTTCGGCGCGCTCTTCATGACGAAGTAACGCCGGAAAAGATCCACCGAGGGCATCACACCCACAAACATCTCGCACAAGTGCGCGAAAATCCCCAGCACCATCACGGCGTTGGGGGTCAGATGCATCATTTGCACCTCGTACGTCTCCAGCACCTGGAAAAAGAAATCGGAGAACGGCGGAACAAGCCCGCCGACCGCGTAGTCGACGAAGTACACTACTTCGTTGGCCCCTCGCGGCGCCGGCCTCGACTCGCCAGGGCGCACCTCCGGGGCCGCCCTCCACCGCGTGGCGGCCGGCATCATCCTCTTCACCCGCTCCATCCCAGCATCGTCATTCAGGCGCGACGGCGGAACCGCCCCGCCGTCCAGCGGCCGTACCACGCGGCCGGCGCGCGGCATCGTGAATACGGCGACGGGAGCGGAGAAGGAAGAGCCAAGCAGGGAGAAGCGCGCGCGGGCGGGAAGCCTGAGCTCTGGGCGCAAGAAACCGCTAAGGCAATGGCAGTCCCAACTCAGCAATGGGAGAAGCCGGCTACCGTCCGCTGATGCTTATAGTCTCGGAGAACCCGTGGAGCGCCCCTTCGACTCCGCCATTACGGCCCTCGATTGGCGGACCGGAAGTGGAAGATCTCCCCTCGCCACGTCTTATCCCGCGCAATTACGACGGCGTCGCCTCGTTCCCTGCTAAGCCTGGTGGGCCCGGCGCCTTTTCGTTTCCCCGAGATATGGCCCTGTTCCTGCCCGGATTAAGCCCCGGTCGAGCAACAGGCCCAGGGGCCGCTGTCGGCGAAACGGGAATGGGGGTCCCACATTCTCGGGAACATAAGGGCCTTCGGCCATATCAGCCCCCCGGGGCCCACTTTCTGTGCAAAGAACAACTGGCCATCGCTGGTTGTTTTCTAAGCGCCTGAGGCTGCGGGCGCTGCCCGGGGCCGGGACGCTCGGCCTCGGCGCTCACGCGCGCAGCGCCCGGGCGCGGAGCCGGCTCGAGCTGGCCACCACCAACCACCGCATTTATGGTGAGCCGACGGCGTGGTGACAGGGCGCGTCACCCCTGTCCACCCGCACGAGACCCTGAGCAGTCAGAAGACTTTTTGACTGAGAGAGCTCCTTTCTTCCACGCTCTGGCAGTTACAGTATGTTCGGTCACATTCGCACGACTTTAGCCGCCTGCAGCGGCTGCTCTCCGAGGCGACCTACCCGCCGTGCTGCACCAACTCCGGCATGGGTGTCACAGGCGGACAGGGGCGACGAGACGCTCCACCAACTCCGGCGTGGGCGTCGCAGCCGGAGGGGCGCATAGGAGAGGTCACCGGAAAATATCTCCCTTCGTGTACCGGCGCCGTGGACGCCCCTGAGCTCTATAAAGGAGGATCCATGCCGCAGATGAGAAGGGGGGGCACAAGCTTGAGCAATAGACAACAAGACAACTTTTACTGTTCTTCTTCCCCAAGTCTCCCGGTTACGCTTCCGAGCTCCCCGGGTACACCTTGTAACACAATCATACACGTTCTCCCACATAGCATACACACAGGACGTAGGGCATTACGCTCCGGCGGCCCGAACCTGTATAAATCCTCTCGCCTCCTCTGCGTGCCATTGGTTTCTCGTCTGCTCCAACGCCTCGTACACCTGAGAAACAGCTCCCCTGGCCGAACCTCAAAAGGGGGGTCTCCCGACTTCCCGCCGTCGAGGCTTCGTCCTCCGACAGACTCCTATCCAACATAGACTCCTCTTTCCATACGCACACAATTCCTCTTGTATGCCATATGAAATCTTCACCTCCACGTGCATTGATCTCTAGCCTTTAGTAAACCGTATGATCTATTGATCATCCGGACATCAACTTCTCCCAAGTCAACTCCCGATCCATCACCGACAATACTCCCGAGGCCTTAAGAGTCATCTACACAGGCAAAAACAAAGAAACTATATTCGAGCACAAGTTCTTTCCAACTTGACTCACATTAGCATACATACAGTATATGATATGCATATGAATAGATTTAAAGTCATAAACATTAATTATCCTTCGTGTAACACAAAATCATATCGAAACCGAAAGCGAACAGGACTCTGACCATCGGGACCGCCAGTCCGACTGTCCGAAGGCCTGCGGTCTGACCAGCCTATAACCACCAGTCCAACCGAGCACCAGTCAAACTCCGCCAATTATTTATCACAAAATATGAAGCAAATCAAGACAATGATTTCACAATCTCCCCCGTGATGAACACATTGGCAAACTCTTCAAAATATGATTTAGTGTTTGAGAATAAAACCAAAAGAATTGGTAAAAAGCACTCAAGGCTCAAAATTGAAAAAGAAAACTTCTCCCCCTTTTTAAATAAAAGAAATCCCCTTTTCATGAAAAATTTATCTCATTTTGTATCGTTCTCCCCCTTTTGACAATGATTTTATCAAGAAATTCATATTCATTTTTTTTCTCGAGAGCTTTGAAGTGTACCTAGAGAAATTCAAGGACATGTGTTGCAAGACAAGGGAGATAGATTGACCAACTAGCAAACAAGCATGAGTTATAGTACAAACACGAATCAATCATATTACAATCAAGATCAAATTAGCAATAAAATAAAAACATTATTTACTCAAATTTTAATTGCTCTTTCAAAAATAAAAACATACCACTTATAACAAATTTGAGCTTTTTGCTCACATTTAACATTGATAGCACAGATAATAAATCTCTCAATTTTTTCGGGTACATCCTTATCGTGATTACAGTTTCCAAGGATTCAGTATCCATTTTTACCTCTCATAAAGTAAATATAAGCAAATTGACTTTATTTGCACTTGCGGCATGTAGAGAGCATTTGAGAAATGAAAAAACTCAACAAATATATATGCAAGAATAATTCATCCAAACTAGCACTAGGTTCAACATTGCATATTTATTTAATTCAAGTAAAAGAATTATGTGTCATGCATCATATCCCTTAAAAGTAATAGCAAAGGCTCATATAAGGACTAGAACACGTACAAGCTATACTAGGGACTAATAAACCTCATTTATAATGCTAGCAAGCACAAGAATATACTAGAAACATAAAACAAAGGTCCACTTCTTTTTTATTTTCATATTGAGAGCAATGCAATAAATTAAACATGAATGCATCAAAAAGTATAAACTCCTTCTCAAATCAACCTCTAATCCCTCCCGACGAAAAAACAAAGCAAATCAAGAAAATATCAAAGGTTTTAAAAAAGACAACCAATTGCCAACGATATCACTAAGGTTCTCACAAATTGACATGTATCCAGTTGTATCATTATCAAAAACTACTATCTCCATAACTAGCGAGGAAAAAGCTAATAAAAAAGTAGATATTATATTGCCAATTCATAAGTAGATCAATGATACCTTAAAAGCAATGACGTCTCAATTGTTTAACACATATGGGAGTATCCCGCCAAAAGACCTATGCATAAGAAGATGTCGAGGACTTTGTGTTAGGATTAGAAATAAGAAATTTAGGAATCTAACACTAAAACACACAACCAATAGAACCAGTAGGCAAAGCACATATATATGCACAAATAAAATCAGTACCAGACTTACCTGAAAACTTACCTTGAGACTTTATTGAAAACCGATCCGAGCGATGCTGAAAAGTCGGTCTAACCGCTGTCGGCTGCCGGTCTGATCGTTGATGTGCCTACAGTCTGACCGCCCATGGCCACCGATTGGACTGCCCTGGGGCTTGTGGTCTCACCGGGCCACTTGAAAAAAAGCTCGACATTTGCCACCTCAACCTTGCAAATTCACGTTCTCTGTCTTTTTTCTATTTTCTTACAAGTCTAAAGCAAAACTGAACCAAATGCCCGTCCTTACCACAATGAGAGCAATTGTACTTCACACGTGTTTTTTACTTAGAAGAAGAAGAAGAAACAATTGTACAAGTTGTAGAAAGATTCGTCAAAATTCCAACGGATTTAAAAATCGTTTTTTTGGTTCGGATTTTGTTAAAATCTCACCGCTTTTAGAAATACCAAGAATACCTGGTGGATAATTAGTAAAATAAGTATATGCATCAAAACCTATTCTTCTATTGTGTGTGCTCACTTTAGAAGTATCTAAAATCATATTGAGTTTCTTTTTGCCATTGAAAAACCTTTGCAAAGAACTTTTCAAATAAGCAAACTCATTCATCAAATAAACACAATTCATAAAGCCTACTTAATAACATGTTTGGTTTGAAGCCCCTCTCTTCTGGCAGGTTTGGTTTTAACTTTTAAGTCCAACATGTTTCTTCCATACAATTCGAACTAACATTAATAAAGCCTACTTTACAATTATCTGTGAGGTTAGTATCAGTTTTCTTAGTCATAAGATCACCCCAAGTCCTCAACTACACAAAGAACTTCCTTATAAGAGCGTGTGTCCGGAAGAAGGTGATGCGCAAGTGCAAGGAGTGTTGCAGCTTTCTTGCTTGCACTGTTCTCCCCATATGCTAATCATATGGTCCAGCCTTAGTCTTGAGATCATCCGCAATGCGAGAGCAGCGTGGTGGCACCATTCATATCCCCAAATATTGCAGCTTTCTTGCTTGCACTATTCTTCCCATATGCTAATCATATGGTCCAGCCTTAGTCTTGAGATCATCCGCAATGCGAGAGCTGCAGGGTGGCGCCATTCATATCCCCAAATCCTCCCATGCCTATATACATGTGTGCCGGATACTGTACATATGCAACACCTTTTGCATGATCTATCTCAAGCGCAGAAGGATAGTGTAAATCCACCCATCTCATTGTGCCCAAGTAACTCTTCACCTGTAGCGCCGTTTGGTCAATGCTGGCCTCCAATTTGAGAGTTGTACTAAAATATAAGACGCATGAATTTTAAGAGTTACTCAAATATAACATGGCAGATGGTTCGATATATATGGTTTGTGCACCCTGCCCTCACATGGCTGGTACGTATTGTGTGAAATGAGATGAAGTGGTAAATGTTAAGCACATGCACTTGGCAGATGCATGGCAGATTCAATGGACTATGTTCTTGGCAGAACTACCTAGCGGTTGTTGCAGTGACACGCAGAAAATTCATTATAGATCTATGGAATTTAAAGTCCATTAATTTATCAATAACAGAAATATAGGGCATTTTTTATTTACGGGGAATGGTAATTCAAAGCCATACCAACAAGACACGAGTCAAATGGACAAAATTTGCTATACCCGGACCAGGTTGGAGCTTCAACATACTTCTTACAAAGAAATTAAGCCTCCCAAATCATGGATTGTCCCCCAATGCATTATTATTATATATCTCAGCATGGTATCTAGAAGCTTTTTCCTACCTCTCAGGTTTCATCATTTGAGAGATAGGGTTCAAGCATATTACATTATCTCGAGACTTTAATAATTACAACCCAATGTTTCATGTTTTATATGTGATATAAAAATATTTTAATTTAGAATATAATCATATATTTTTTCATCAGAAATATAATTCATATGATATCTTGGTGTAAAGATTTAATTTTGACAAAATACTTGCAATCGGATTATAAATCATATAGGCAATTTAGAAGAAAAAATGATTTAAGTATCGCTAAAGATGTAGTTAAAGACAGAGGGGTACACGATACAGCATGCTCTGCCAGGAGCTGCCGTGGGCATGGGGCATGGGGAGCCCGCGATGCTCCTTGTGTTTCCGTATGTAATTATGTGGTTAAATTAGAATCAATCAACTACTGGATGCACTTCTCTTCCTGCTCCAAAAGGTTAACTCAATTTCCTCGCCATATCCGTGGTGCTTTATTTTATTTGATTTTTGGATGCAGATAAGCTTTTGAATTTAGATTGTCGGTCTTGCTTCTCTCTTGATTTAACCGGATACTTAATAATTATAAGGCTTAGAAAATATAAACAAACTAACGCATTAAATTGATTTTTTATGAAAAATTATAAATTAAAAAAAAAATCTATTTTACTTCCTCGAACCCTCGAACAATTTGAGTCGACCCCTCAACCCCTAAACTATTTTTTAATTCATTTTACCGCCTAAACTATTAAAAATGGTTCACTTTACTGCTTAATAGAATTTCTCATTTTTTTCTCTTTATAAAAATTGTATTTTAAGCTGAAATTTTTTGGAGCCATAGATGACACCATTATCAAAGTTTTAGGATATTTTTTTATTTTTTTTTCATGACTGTTTGCTTGAACTTTAAAATTTTGATGTTTTAATCAATTTTAGGTGGTCCAAAATATGTAAACAGTGATAAAAAACTCTAAAAAAATACTGAGAGGTATGTTGTAATACGTATATGAACTCTACCAAATTTTAGTGCAAAATATAGTCTATATAGAGAAAAAAATGCCATTATGATCTAATTAAAGTGAATCGTTTTGTATACACTGGGGTGTAAAATGAGCCAAAAATAGTTTAGAGGGTTAAATGCTCCAGCGAAATAGTTTGAGTGAGTAAAATGAGCTTTTTTATAAATTAAACTCTACTTTACACCGTATAAGCTAATAACTTTGAAGTGTAGACCAAATATTCTCCACGTAATACATCTCCAAGAAGGCAGTTTTCCCAGGAGAATGATACCACCGTTTATGATCCAAGCTATTTTACCATCCTTGAGGAGTTACCACACTATTTAGTGTAAATTTTGGTACCTCTCAATACATCAAATACTCTCAATACATCAAATACTAAAGTACTGAATTTATATAAAAAATTTGGGTACCTTTTAGTAGCTCTCAAGTACGCTAGAATTTCTCTTATGATCCCGCTCTTCCCAGACCGAAGCCACCAGCGGCGGGCCGGAGACTGGCAAGGAAGACAAGCCTATCGTTTCCTTCCAACGCTAGAAGTCTGATTTGTTCAACTAGGATGCACAATTAGTGCGACAAATTTACCAACAACTGTTCGCAGAGGACGAACCAACAGCCTACTCTAAATCTGTCAAGCAAACTGAAAAGCAACGAAATCATCACTGTGGATATTCAGAAAATTAGATCAGCCTAAATCCTGAGACCTCCGAATCCTATGCACGCCGATAACATGCACCAAGTTCTGCATGTTCAGTTTCTAGCATGTATGGTGTGAATCTGCCCGGCTTCATTGTGCACTAAGTCTTCACCACTTGTCTTGTACTATAGTTTGATTTCATATCCAATTTGGGAAAGGCTACTACAGAACATTTTATTTGAGCCGGCTCATCAGTGCCGGTTATCCACAAGCCGGCACTGATATATGGTTTCTCAGCCCCCGCCTCGCCATGTCCCCACAGAAAATAACCGGTATTGATGATTCCTTATCAGTACCGGTTTGGACCCCTAACCGGCACTGATAAGTGGCCAAACTATCAGTGCTGTTTCAGCCCTCTACCTAGCACTAATAATTCTCAAATCAGTGTCGGTGGAGCCATTGGGTGGCGCGGTGTGGGAAAGAAAATTATCAGTGTCAGTAAGTAGTCCTAATTGGCACTGATAATGGTATAATCAGTGCCAGTTCGTACCACAAACCGACACTGATGATCTATAAATACCTGTTCGCTCCCAACCCCCATCTCGAGCTTCCATAGCAAAACATGCCTATTCTACTCATCTAGTTTGAGAGAGGGGAGGGGGGTGCGAAATTTTTCATTTTTAAAAAATCTTTGATATTTTGGAAGCTCCTTTTGCTTTTATTATCGTACTAGAGTAAATAGTGAGGTAATTAATTACAATTTCCACACCCTGACTTCTTTTATATATATTGTCGGTGAAACAGGAATGGGGGTCCCACATACCCCGGGGTCGCGCGGCTCTCCTACCACGTCAGCTACTCCGGGCCCACATCCCGCGCAAGAGAAGGATGGCTGCGGCGGCTTTCCCGCTAAGTCCCTGGGGTCGGGCACTGCCTTAACCCGGCGCCCAGTCCCGGGTGCCACCTCCTCGGGCCTCGCGTCCCGGGGACCATCCGGCGCCCAGTCCCGGGAACCACGCCGTTCCGTGCCCGGACCCCGGCACCGGGCCCGGGAGCCAGCTCCTCGGGCCCCGGGTCCCGAGAACCATCCCGTGCCCGAGCCTCGGTGCCCGGTCCTGGGAGCGACCTCCTCGGTTCCCGGGGCCCGGTCCCGGGAACCACCTCCTCAGACCCCGGGTCCCGAGGACCATCCCGTGCCCGGGGCCTTCCGGTCCCGGGTCCCACAGCTTCAGCCCCGGGTAGCGTCCCCGGGGCACATTACGGAGACGCTCCTGGTCCCGGGCGCCGCTCCCCAAGCCCGGGACTCACATCTCCCGACTGATCGGCTCCTCCCGGTGATCGGCTCCTCCGAGCTGATCGGCCTCTTCGGTGGACGGCATCGGCTCTCCAACTAATAGCATTAATGACGAAGCGACGGGGCACGTTGCCCCTGTCGTCCACACAACCACGCGTGGGCGTCTCCTGACGGCCCCCCTGGACACACGACCACGCTGTCAGGACCTTTTGACTTCGGCGGCAAGGGCGTGCTCCATCACATCTCGACGACTTCGCCGCCTGCAGCAGACCTACTCCGGACGTGGCTCAGCAGGCGGACGTGTCTAGGACGTGGGCGAAGCAGGCGGCAGCAGGAGGACGTGTGCGACAAGACGACGACAAGACAAACCATACCTAGCTCTCTCATACCCGGGCACTGTGGACTCCCCTTGTGGATAAAAGGAGGATCCATGCCCCTCGTTAAGAAAGAAAGCCTCAACTCCAACGAGAACGGAAAAAAGCAAGCTCTCTCTCTCTCTGAGCCTCAAGTTCCCGGGCTAGCTTCCGAGCTCCCCGGGATCCACCTTGTAACGGCATTCCACATTCATCTCCCATAGATAGCAACCGCACAGGAGTAGGGTATTACGCCTCCGTGCGGCCCGAACCTGTATAAATCCTCCTGTCTCCTTTGTGCCCGAACCTGTATAAATCCTCCTGTCTCCTTTGTGCGCCACCGTCCATCGTCTTCTCCGACGCCGGCAAGTGTCTTGGGACAACTCCCCTGGCCGAATCTCAAAGGGGGGTCTCCGGACTTCCCGCAGTCGAGGTTTCATCCTCCGACATATATATATATATATATATATATATATATATATATATATATATATATATATATATCGGCGAAATGGGACTGGGGGTCCCACGTTTTGCGGGGGACGCGTGGATCTCCAGCCACGTCAGCTCCTCCAGGCCCACATTCTGCACAAGAGACGGCCAGCTACGGCCGCCGTTATGTTAAGTGCCCGAGGCCCGGGTACGCCTTCCCAGGACGCGTCGCGATGACCGTCCAGCTAAGTGCCCGGGGCCCGGGCGCCGCCCGGACCTTGGCGGCATCTCGCTCAGCCTCGGGGCGCCATCTCCATCGGCCTCGGCCCCGGGGCAGCATCGCCATCGGCCCCGGGCCTCGCACCCGGGCGCCATCTCGTCATCGGCCCCGGGCCTCGCCCCCCGGGGCGCCATCTTACCGCTCCGGACCCGGGTGACGATGCCCGGGCCCGAGGCCGATTGCCGACTGCCCGGGTGCCGAGCCTCCCGGTCCCGGGTGCCGATCGCCCCGGTCCCGGTGCCGACTGACTTGGCCCCGGGTGCCGATCCCCTCGGCCCCGGGGGCCGATTGACTCGAAGAACTCAGCGGACCAACCTCCAACTACGCGCATTAACGACGAGGCGACCGGGCGTGACGCGCCTGGCTTCTGTGGGCCCGCTTCCTGTGCCGTCAGAAACTCCTTTTGACTATGGAGGCTTCCTTCGCTGTGTAGTTAGAACCATTTGACTATGCAGGCGCCCTTTTTCCACGTCCAGGCGGCAGAGGCGTGCGCGGTCACCTCCCCCCGCTCCATCCGCTCACGACGACGTGCAGCAGCAGCTCCGGCGTGACAGCGTGCAGACCTACTCCGGCATGGGCTCTCCTCCAGCGCGGCGCGGCAGACGGGCGCAGACGTGCACGACAAGACATAGCATAGCTAGCTCTCTCTCATGCAAGCTGGGTACTGTGGACTCCCCTGATTCAATAAAAGGAGGATCCATGCCTCAGAAGAGGGGGGACCAACGGAAGCTAGGGGGACCGACGGAAGCTGGCACTCCCGCCTTAGAAGGTTCAGCTCCGGCCTTAGACAGCTGAAGCCTGAGCTCCTCAAGTCCCCGGGCTAGCTTCCGAGCAACCCGGGGTTCACCTTGTAACCACATTCATCCTCCACAGATAGCAAACACACAGGAGTAGGGTATTATGCCTCTGAGCGGCCCGAACCTATCTACTTCCTCCTGTCTTTCTTGTGTGCCGATCCATCCATCGTTCTATCATTCACCGGACGCCGCAGATGCCTGAGAACTACTCCCCTTTCCGAATCTCGAAAGGGGGGTCTCCCGACTTCCCGCCGTCGAGGTTTCATCCTCCGACAATATATATATATATATATATATATATATATATATATATATATATAATATATATATATATATATATATATATGTGTGTGTGTGTGTGTGTGTGTGTGTGTGTGTGTGTGTGTGTGTGTGTTGCTTGGAATTCATCAAACCACACCACACAAAGTGTGATTGTGTGAAAAATATTGATTGCGTTTATTTAATAATTGCAATATTGTCAAATAGTAGATTATTTATTGTAACACCCCAGTTTTCGGGCCGTTAAAAACTATTTTAGTAAAAACCCTAATTTCAAAAATTTTGGCCTTTTGTGTCTGCTTAAGGACTAAGTGTCATAGATCTCAGATCCGAGCCTCCTTGAAACCCTAGAAACCTCGGTCCCAAACCCTCTCAAATCTCTAAGACTCGAATTCTTCAATTCGACCGTCTCTCTTTTCTCGGAAATTCAAAATTAAAGTTTCCTTCTGAAGACCTTGATCAAAATACCCTTCTTTCACTCCTCCCAAAAATTCTCTGTACTCAGGTTCGAATTTTATAATTCGAAGCCCTCCGTTTAAATCCCCTGATTTTGTTCCTCTCGCAAACCTTGAATTCCATCGAGAACTCTCTTCCTAAAATTTGCCTCAAATCCCAAGTGTCGGAGGATGAACCCTCGACGGCGGGAAGTCGGGAGACCCCCCTTTTGAGATTCGGCCAGGGGAGTTGTTCTCAGGCGAAGTCGGCGTCCGGTTGATCAATGGGCGCTCGGGAACAGGGGGTCCGAGCTGAAGAAGAGGAGATCGGACCGTCCGTTTGCGGTCAGGACGGTCCGAACCGTGGCGACCGGGAGGAACAGAGACCGGAAGCGTTTAGACAGGTTCGGGCCGCTCGGAAGCATAATACCCTACTCCTGTGTGTATGCTATCTGTGGGTGGATGCGATCGCCGTGTTACAGGGTGTTCCCGGCGAGCTCAGGAGCCCGGAGCCGAGGAAGAAGAACAGTGACGCGAGTATGAGCTAGTCGGCGGTCCTAGCTAGAGGGTGGTCTTGGGTCTGCTCTCCCTTTCCCCATCGGCTTGGATCCTCCTTTATAGAATCAGGGGAGTCCACAGTGCCCACCCGCGGAGAGAGATCTTCCCGGTGAGTTCTCATGTGCTCTTGTTCGCCTGTGACGCCCACGCCGGAGTTGGAGGGACGTCTAGTCGCCCCTGTCCGCCTGCGTCACCCACGCCGGAGTTGGTGCAGCACGGCGGGTAAGTCGTCTCGTGGAGTAGCCGCTGCAGGCGACTAAAGTCTTGCGGATGTGACGGAGCGTACTGTGACTGCCAGAGCGTGGGAAAATGGAGCTCCCTCAGTCAAAAAGTCTTCTGACTGCTCAGGGTCTCGTGCGGGCGGACAGGGGTGACGCGCCCTGTCACCACGCCGTCGGCTCACCATAAATGCGGTGGTTGGTGATGGCCACCTCAAGCCGGCTCCGCGCCCGGGCACTGCGCGCGTGGAGCGCCGAGGCCGGGCGTCCCGGGCCCGGGCAGCGCCCGCGGCCTCAGGCGCTTGGAGAATAAACCAGCAATAGCCAGTTGTTTTTTGTACAGAATGTGGGCCCCGGGGGGCTGATGTGGCCGAAGGCCCTCGCGTTCCGGAGAATGTGGGACCCCTATTTCCGTTTCGCCGACACCAAGAATTAAATTCAAACCCTAATCTTCCCTCGAGATCTTTCTTCCTATAATTCCTCTCTCAAAATTCCCAAGAGTCCCAAAGTTACAAATCAAATCTGAAACTAAATCTCCAATTTATCCCTTCAAAAATTCCCTCTCTAGACCTCCCTTCAATTATATATATGTATATGTATATATATATACATATATATCAATATAACAGAGCCCTCTTCAAAATTCCCTTAATGAATTTCTGAGAAAATACTACAAAATCAAAACATCAAAATCCCTAACCAAAATCCTCCAAATAACCTTTCAAAAACCTTCCCTAAATCTCTCTCTCTCATATATACATATGTACATATATATTATATAAATGTGCATGTATATATGAAGTCCTCCTTGAAATCCCCTTATTTAAATTCCTAAAAATGTTATGAGCCAAGCACCAAAATTCCAAAATTTTCCATATATATCTGTATATGTATAAATATATATTTATTTATATCCAAACAAATATCCCAGCCACAGCAATACAAATTCCTCCTCAAAAATCTCTCTAATTTTGTGTGATCCAAAATATCAAATTTTGGATTAAAAATCCTTTTTAGAAATCATCCCAAAAACCCTCCAAACAACCTCCGGAGAAAATACCAAGCTCCACTATTGTTTGGGCCATCCTATTTCTTCTCCCTCCTCGGCCTGGCCTTGATCGGCCTCTCTCCCCGCGGCCTAGCTCGGCCACGGCCCACTCGCGCCCTCCGCAGCCCAGCCGGACCCGTCCCCGCTGGCATCCGAGCCCCACCAGCCAGGCACCATCGCCCGCTCGAGCACGAGGCCGCCCGCGCAACAGGCGCCGAACCGCGGGCCCCCTTGTCAGACCCGTCCCCTACCTCCGCTCTCTCTCTTTTCTCTCTCATCTCTCGAATCTTCTCAGTCTCTCCCGAGCTCTCTCTCTCTGCTCTCTCTCTCTCTCGGTCCCGTGCCGAACCGACCTGCCGCGCGGCGCGCCATCATCGCCTCGAGCCCCGCGGTCATCTCCTCGCCGCTCTCGGTCTCCTCTCTTCTCTCTCTCTCGAGCTCTCTCGTTTTCCCCCTGAGCCGGCCGCCCCGCGCCCATACCCCGTGTCTCCCGGCAAGCTCCAAGTCAGATACACACGTTCCCCGTTCCGTCTCCTCCCTATCCCCTCTGTCCCTCTCCCTCTCTCTCTCGCGGCATCACGAGAAAGCTCCGTGACGCCGGCCACAGAGGTGCCGCAGTGCCGCGTCCCGCCGTCCCGAGCTCCGCGCCCTGACCAGGTTTATCCCGAGAACTCCACCGTCGGGCCTGAATGACGACGCCGGGATGGAGCGGGTGAAGAGGATGATGCCGGCCGCCACGCGGTGGAGGGCGGCGCCGGAGGTGCGCCCTGGCGAGTCGAGGCCGGCGCCGCGAGGGGCCAACGAAGCAGTGTACTTCGTCGACTACGCGGTCGGCGGGCTTGTTCCGCCGTTCTCTGATTTCTTTTTCCAGGTGCTGGAGACGTACGGGGTGCAAATGCTGCATCTGACCCCCAACGCCGTGATGGTGCTGGGGATTTTCGCGCACTTGTGCGAGATGTTTGTGGGCGTGATGCCCTCGGTGGATCTTTTCCGGCGCTACTTCACCATGAAGAGCGCGCCGAAGAACAAGGCCACCGACCTGCCGGAGCGGGTAGGTTGTGTGTATTTCCACAGCCGCCCCGGCGTCGAGTTCATCCCGATGGCGCTGCGAAACAAATGGGATTTATGGCGCCAAAACTGGGTTTACGTCGGCGTCGATGCCAACGACCGGCTTCGGCTGCCGACCGAGGCGGCCCAGAAGGTGAAGAGCTGGACCGAGTCACCGCCGGAAGACGCGCGATTGGCGCCAGTGTTGGCGCGCATCGCTAGCCTGGCGGCGGCGGGGTTAAATGCGTACATGGTCGTCAGCGACTTCCTCAGCCGGCGACTGGCGCCGCTTCACAGGAGGCCCCGGGCCTGTTGGCTGTACACTAGATCCAAGGATCTCTCCAGGACCCACCCCGACGACCTGAGTAAGGCGGCGACGGGCCTGTTAATGGCGTCGGTGCTGGAAGGAGGGGGCGCGGCGGACCGCGCGCTCCCGAGCGGCGTGACGCCGCTTTGCAGCGACCGCGGTCGGGTGAGGATCCAGAAGGATCTCCCGCGATTCGACGCCGTGGGCATCGTCGTTTCGCAGATCACCCCCAAGATCGTTGAGGTACCCGACGTCTCGGAGGGAGCAGATGTGCCGGCTGAAGCGCCGGTACTGTCGAAGAAGGAGGGGAAGCGACCGGCGGGGCCCGATCCAGGACTCGCGGCGGCCAAGAAGGCGAAGGTTGTTGCTCCGGTGACCGTCACCCCGGCCGCTACCTCTCCGAGCCGCGCGGAGCCCGGGGGGACCGTGACTACCATGGCGGTCACCGCGGGGGTGGCGCCGGTCGGCGTCACTCGGGCGTTGTCCCCAGAGCCACGGGCGGCGACTCCGGCCCCCGGGGCCGGGCCAACGGGGGTCTCGGACGCGGGGGGCATCATTGAGCTGGCATCGGAAGCGCCAGGAGCACCGGCCACCGTCGCCGTCTCGGGCGCGCCGGTAGGGAAGACAGGATCCCGCGGCGGGAGCCTGCCGTCCTTGAGTCCCAAGCCATGGAGCTTCAAGGGGCCCCAAGCTAGGTAAACGCTTCGACCCTATCCGGTTCTTCTAGCTAGCACATTCCCTCTTGCGTTTATCGATCTGAGTCTTATCCGTCTGGTTTCGGCCTTTCCAGGAAGAGCCGGGGGCCAACGATGGCGCCGCCGGCCCCGGCCGGAGCCGGTACCGCGCGACGGCACCGCACGCCCCCGCCATCGCCGAGGGCGGTAGTGAGTACGGGAGCTGTGGTGGCCACGCCGGAGCGGGCCTCCGCGGGGCCGACTGAGGTTCCCGCTGCGGGGGGAGAAAGGGACGTCAGGGCCCTGCCGTGTCCCGCGAGGGAGGAGAGGACCCTGGTTCTTTTTGCTGCCCCGCGATCAGGCGCGGCGCGCAGGCGCGAGACGCTGCAGACCGCGCTGGGGCAGCTAGTTATCGCCGCTGGCCGAGTACAGGCGGCCGCCCATCGGGAGCAGCACGAGTCCACTCGGCTCCGGGCGGAGCTCGAGAGCTGGCGGGCGGCGATTGCGGTAGCAATGGAGGAGCTCTCCGTTCGTACGGTTGCCACCGAAATCGTAGTGGCGACCCGCCGGCAGGAGGTCGAGGCGGCGGAGGGGCGCATCGCCCGACTGGAGGCCGCCGCCAAGGTCGCCGCCGACGAAGCCTCCCGTGCCCGGTCCGAGGTGGAGGCGCGGGAAAAGGAGATGACTTCCCGGGAGGGCCGTCTCCGGGGCAAGGAGGCCGATCTTGCGGCCTGGGAGCGCGAGGTCAGTGCGCGGGAGGAAGCCGCGGTGGCCAGCGAGGAGGCCGCCAAGCTTTCCAGTGCTATGGCCCAAGACAGCGCAAGCCGTCTCCTGAGCCAGGAGAAAAGGCTGGCGTCCTGGGAAGAAGACCTCGAAGGGTGTGAGGCCGACCGCCGACGCGAGGCGGAGCAGATGAAGATGCTAGCCGCCGAGCTGGATGCCCAAGCCGAGGCCCTCGGGACGCGAGAAGCGATCCTTGAGGAGAAAGAGAACTCCCTGGCCCGTCGGGAGGTGGCGGTGAAGGTTGCCGAGGCCCGGCAGGCGGAGATGGACGGCTCCCCGTTAGCAGCAGGGGCGGCCAGTTCAGCTGAGCAGCTGGCCAGGGCAGAGAGACGGCTGCAATCGGCGCAAAACAACCTCGCTCTCCGGAAGAGACTCGACAGCGAGATCTCGGTTCACCTGGGGCAGTACGGCTCCAGGTTCCGGATGTGTCTCAAGCGCGTCGGCATCCAGCCCCCCCTGCAAAGGCCGGGGATGCTCCCCGGGGTAGGGCAAAAGTTGGTGGAGTTCGACAACTTGCTGGATGCGCTGGACTCGCTCCCCCGGCGTATTCATGAGGTCTTGGAGAAGGAGGGGAGAGAGCTCGCCACGCAGGTGGCTGAGTACGTCCTTGGCTGCCACCGGGCCCGGGACGCGGGGTTTCCCTGGGCCCGGCGCTGGAGGGATTCCCCGCCGATGGGGAAGAAGAGGCTCGGAAGGCCGTGGCCGACGCCGCTGCGACGGTGGCCAGGTTCTTCAACCGGGGGGAATACTTCGAGGATCCAGGGAGCGACGACTCCGGCGAAGGGACTGGGCCCGATGAGTGACCTCTCCCCGCGCGGCGACGCCCCCGGTCCTCCGCGCATGCTTGTAGTTCGGCCTCACCTAGCTTGTATAAAGAAAGACATTTGCATGTATATATAACTATGTTTGTGTTTCCATACCTTGGATTATCGTGTTGCCCGTCCGGGAAACTCCGCCGGGTAATCCGGACGGTCCGATCCCTGGGGGGAAGGTCCGGTCTTAGGCACCCGGTTGGTCTGACATGGGGCGCCGGTCAGACCGGTCACGGGTCCAGGTCCAGATCCCGCTCCCCCACAGTGGAGTCCGTCTAACGGACCCGCGGGGGCCTCCATGTTACGGGCGCTACTGGCGAGGCCGCAGGAAAAGGCTGCGAAAGGGCGGAAAAAATGCAAATATGCCTCGTGTAGGTTAGTTACGGCCACGGCGTTAAGCTCGTGTCCTTTGACTCGCCGGGAGCCTCTCGGGGACCGACCTTGACCGGGCACGGGGTCGCCAGTTAGCGAAACACCCGGCGCCTCGGCGGTGGCCGGGGAGGAGCTGGCCGGCCGAGCACCGTTGCCCGCCCCGGGTATCTAAGCTGGCCCGACGGGGGGCGCTGCTCGAGACCCCGGGGCATCGACAGTGCCCGTGGCACTGTCCACGACCCGGCCATCAGGCCTTAGCGGCAGGGGCAGCACTGACCCAGCGGCCCACGTGCGCGGCTTTGGCGAATCCCGCTTGCCCCCGGGGCCGACGAGAGAGAGAGAAACGCGTGGTCGCACGAACGGGGGAAAGGATCGATAGCCCGAGCGAAGCATAAAGTTGAGTAAAAAAGCGTATCTGGATGTTCGACATTTGTCGTTGTTCGTCTTGATATACCGGGCCCGGGAACGCCGAGCCCCGGGTATCGTCTGGGTCCGAGTCCGGCGGCCGTGACCGGTCGCAGCGCGTAAGTCCCCGTCGGGGGCCCCGGCGTGATCGCTCGCCCTGGGAATTCAGTCCCTGGGAGGGTCGAGTTCTGATTGGAGCGGTTCGGACCATCCTCGCGGGAAGCGGTTGTTGGCCTCCCACTCTTCTCGCGCCGACCGCCCCGGGAGCTCGGCTCCCGGGTGCTACGGGCTCGGTAGTTGCCCGCCCCGGGGACTTGGCCCCCGAGTACGCGAGGAACTAACCGCGAGTCTCCTGGTCCTAGGAAATCTCCTTGGCCCCGGGTGGCGCTAAATCCCTGGAGAAGACTGCTGGAGGGCGAAAAATACGAAAAGCAGCCCCACGCTTGTTAGGTATGGCCGAAGTGCTAAGACCGAGCCTCCTGACTCGCCGGGGGCCCCTCGGGAGTCAGCCGTGACTGCGCCCGTGGTCGCTGGGCAGCGAAGTATCCAGCGCCTCGGCGTTGGCCGGGGAGGAACTGGCAGACCGGGCACCGTAGCCCGCCCCGGGAATCTAGGCAGGCCCGACAAAGGGGGGCTAGGCCCGAGATCCCGGAGCATCGACAGTGCCCGGGACGCGGTCCACGACCCGACCATCGGGCCTCAGCAACTGGGGCGACGCTAACCCGGTGGCCCCCGCGCTCGGCCCGGCAGACACCGCTTTGCCCCCGGCGCCGAGGGGAACGAAACACGCGGCCACACGAGCGGGGGAAATAGGAATTGAGCGATATACATAGTTAAGCAAGATAACGTATCTGGATTGTTGGTCACGGTAGCACGGTTCCGCGAGCACGGGGCCGGGCTAGGCCCGAGCACGGCCGGTCTCGGAAGACACCTTCCCCGGGCGCGTTCACCTCGGTCCCGGGTCCAAGGAATGTTCCCGTTCCCGGGGCTTACAACCGGGGCGCTACCCCGGGCACCCTTCCTCGGGCCGCCGGGGGAGGGTATAATCTGCGCACGGTAAATTGTGAGAGCATCCGGCTCGTCCCCTCGTCCACTTCATGCTACGAATCGTGGCGTCGATCATCTCCCGGGCGCGTCCTCGGGGTCGCGACCATGCGGAGGAAAAGATCACGCATAGCCACTTCGCCCCCTACCTCCGGAAAGAACCGACCCCGAAGCTAGCTAGGTAAGGGGTCGGAGCCGCCGGGACCCGGGGCGCCTCCCGGAGGGCGCCCTTAGGTCCCCACGAGCTCGACAACGCCTTGAACCTAGCATGTCGGGACGCGGTAACTCGTCAGTAGGGAACAGATGATAATGCGCGAATCCCAACCGTCGCACGGGCGCGGCCCGATTATGCCTCCATGGGATGAGACAGCCACGAGTGCAACACATGGAAATAGACCGAGGGGACGACACCGGGAAAGATATCAAAAAGCTATATACGAAGGTGGATACATGTGGGGGCCCCCAGCCAGGGCTGAGTTTGGAAGAAAAAACCGGCGCTGGCCCGAGCTTCCTGTAACTTACAGGATATGCTTATGGATAGAATTTGCGAAGATGTTCGATGTTCCAGGGATTGGGAAGCGGGGTCCCATCTTCCTGGCCCAGTCTTACCGAGCCCGGTCGGGAGGCACCGATCACCAGGAAGGGGCCTTCCCACATGGGGGAAAGTTTATTCTTTCCGGTACGCGTAAGGACACGGCGGAGAACTAGGTCCCCGACCTGGAGTGATCGGGCCCGAACCTTGCGCTGATGATAGCGCTTGAGGCTCTGCTGGTAACGAGCGACGCGGAGGGAGGCGCGCCGCCTTCGTTCCTCGAGGAAGTCGAGGTTGTCGAGCTGCATGTCGTCGTGGTCGGGTTTGTCGCTGTAGCGCTGTACCCGGGGAGAGCCGAACGTGAGCTCTGATGGCAGCACGGCTTCGGCCCCGTACACCAGGAAGAAAGGGGTCTCCCCGGTCGCCCGGCTCCGCGTGGTACGGTTTGCCCATAGGACAGCCGGGAGTTCGTCGATCCACTTGACGCCATGTTTCTTGAGGTCGTTGTAGGACCTTGTCTTGAGGCCCCGCAGGATCTCTGCATTGGCCCGCTCAGCCTGCCCATTGCTCGCGGGGTGGGCAGGGGAGGCGAAGCAGAGCCTGATGCCGACGTCGGAGCAGTACTCGCCGAAGAGCTCGCTTGTGAACTGCGTGCCGTTGTCGGTGATGATGGGGTTGGGGATTCCGAAGCGGCTGGTGATTCCCCGGATGAACTTGAGCGCTGAATGCTTGTCGATGTCGATCACGGGGAACGCTTCCGGCCACTTCGTGAACTTGTCGATGGCGACATACAGATGCCGATAACCCCCGACTGCCCGGGGGAAGGGGCCGAGGATATCGAGTCCCCAGACCGCGAAGGGCCAGGACAGAGGGATCACCTGGAGCGCTTGCGCCGGCTGGTGGCTCTGTTTGGCATGAAACTGGCACGCCCGGCAACGCTGGACGAGGTCGAACGCATCCTGCAAAGCCGTGGGCCAATAAAATCCTTGCCGGAAGGCCTTACCGACTAGGGATCGAAATGCGGCGTGACTGCCACATTCCCCTTCGTGGATGTCGGCGAGGATCTCGACGCCGGAGTCACGCGGGATGCACTTGAGCAGGACGCCGTTGGCGCCACGCCGGTAGAGGTCCCCTTCCACCATGACGTAGCGCTTAGCCAAGCGAGCGATCTTTTCTGCTTCCGCATCCTCCTCGGGGAGATGTTCTCGGAGAAGATACGCCCGGATTTCGTTCATCCAGGAAGTCGCGCTGGGCTCGGCCGCAAGGATCAAATCCTGGGGCCGGGAACGCGCGTCAGGCTCAGGCCCGGGCTCGGGGGCGGACCCTAAGATCCCGGGCGAGCGCGCCGAGGGGGCCTCGAGGGTTTCCTGGAAAACCCCCGGGGGAACCGGCGCCCGCGAGGAAGCCAGCCTTGAGAGCTCGTCGGCGGCGAGGTTGCGACTGCGAGGGACGTGGCGGAGCCTGAGGTCTTCAAAGCGGCGCTCGAGCCTCCGCACTTCGTCCACATATGCGGCCAGTTGGGGATCCAAAGTCTGGTACTCCCTGGACACCTGGTTGATGACGAGCTCGGAGTCGCCTTGCTCACACAACCGTCGCACCCCGAGGCCGATCGCGGCCCGGAGGCCAGCAAGAAGGCCCTCGTACTCGGCCATGTTGTTGGTGGCCCCGAAATCGAGGTGGACGACGAAGCGGAACTCGTCCCCGGCAGGAGATATGAGGACGATCCCGGCCCCGGCGCTAGGACAAGAACCCTGTCTGACGCAGGAGCCGTCAAAGTTCATTGTCCAGTAGAGGCGCCGGTCGAACGCGAGCTCGGGGGCCGGGAATCCAGCGTCCAGCATGGGATCCGGCTCGGGCCCGGGCGTCCATTCTGCCAGAAAGTCTGCCAGGACCTGGCTTTTGATGGCATGGCGCGCACAAAAATGGAGGTCGAACTCAGCGAGCTCGACCGCCCACTTGGCGACGCGGCCCGTTCCCTCCCGGTTATGCAGTATCTGCCCGAGGGGGAAAGAGGTAATCACCGATACCTTGTGAGCTTGGAAATAGTGGCGCAGCTTCCTGGATGCGATGAGGACTGCATAGAGCATTTTTTGCGCCTGGGGATAGCGCGATTTGGCGTCGCGGAGTACCTCGCTGACGAAGTACACCGGCTTTTGTTGCGTGTTTCCCGGTCCCAGCCCGCCAGGGGCGGGGAGCTCGGGCTCGGTCCCGTCAGGCGGGGCTGAGCTCTCGCCTTCGGGAGAAGGTATGGCCCCGGGGCCAGGGGGCCCCGGGTGTAACGTGGTTGATATGTGCCCAGGTCCCGGGGGACCGGGCTGGGATATGGAGTGGATCGGGACGACTCCCCAAGACTCGCTTTCGCCGAGGCGATGCTGTCCTGGTAACCGCGCCCCATTTGGTGGCGAAGATGGTGAGACTGTCCCGGGCGCCACGTCCCTAGGCCTGCACTCGCCTTGGCGAGGCGGCCCCGGTTCGGGCTCCGCGGTGGCGGGCCCGGGGGGTGGATCCCGGGTGCCATGCCTGTCTAATTGTGAAAATGTAGTGGTGGTCCCGGGTGCTCCGTCCCCGGGCAGGCACTCGCCTTGGCGAGGCTGCCCGGGTTCGGGCACCGCAGTGGCGGGCTCAGGAGGTAAATCCTGGGTTGCGCGCCTGCGTGGCAAGGGGCGCTCGACGACGAGCGCCGCGCTTACCACCTGCGGGGTTGCCGCGATGTAGAGCAGCAGAGGCTCGTCTGGTGTCGGTGCCACAAGGACAGGGGGCGTAGTCAGGTACCTTTTGAGCTCGTCTAGGGCCTGATGCACCTCCTCCGTCCAGGTGAATTGCCCGGATTTCTTGAGAAGCTTGAATAGGGGGAGAGCACGCTCCCCCAGCCTGGAGATGAAGCGACCTAGTGCGGCCACGCACCCGGTCAGCTTCTGGGCCTCCCGGAGTCTTGTCGGCGGGTGCATGCGGTCGATCGACACTATCTTCCCCGGGTTTGCCTCAATGCCACGGCTGGACACGAGGAACCCGAGGAGCTTGCCTGCCGGAATCCCGAAGACGCACTTGTCCGGGTTCAGCTTCATCCTCGTGCACCGAAGGTTGCTGAACGTCTCGGCCAAGTCGCGGAGCAGAGTGGCGCGGTCGCGCGACTTCAGCACCAAATCATCGACGTAGGCCTCCATATTGCGACCTAGCTGCGATTCAAAGGTTACACGGACAGCACGCTGGAAAGTGGAACAAGCATTCTTTAACCCAAAAGGCATGCAAACATAACAATAAGCCCCCTGAGGGGTAATGAAAGAAGTTTTTTCCTCGTCTTCCTCTGCCATCCGGATTTGATGATAACCAGAGTAGGCGTCCAGGAAACACAAAAGGTCGCACCCCGCAGTGGAGTCGACTATCTGGTCTATCCGAGGCAGAGGGAAAGGATCTTTGGGGCAAGCCTTATTGAGGTCCGTGTAGTCTATGCACATGCGCAGCTTCCCATTGGACTTAGGGACGACGACCGGGTTGGCCAGCCACTCTGGGTGGATGACCTCACGGATGAAGCCGGCAGCGAGAAGCTTGTCGATCTCCTCGCGGATAAAGGCTTGGCGCTCCGGGGCTTGCCGTCGTACCTTCTGCCGCACCGGGCGCGAGCCCGCGCGGACGGCTAAGCGATGCTCAATCACCCCCCCTGGGGACCCCGGGCATGTCCGACGGTTGCCATGCGAAGACGTCGGAGTTTGCCCGGAGGAAGGCGATGAGCGCGCTTTCCTATTTGTCGTCCAGCGAACCGCCAATTTTGACGGTTCGGGACGTGTCATCGCCGAGGGCGACTTCCTTGATCTGCTCCGCGTCGCTGGCGATGATGCGCGGCTTGGGAGCACGGGGGAGCGAGGGCTCCGCGCGGCCTGCCGTGTCGGGAGCCGCAGGGGTGATGTCGGCCGCGCGCTGCTCGGCGCAAGAGAGGGCGGCCTTCACGTCCCCGAGGACCGTGATCGGGCCCGAGGGGCCCGGGAGCTTCATGGTTAGATACGCATAGTGCGTAACCGCCATGAACTTCACCAACGCCGGGCGCCCGAGGACCGCGTTGTACGGGAGGTTGCACTCGGCGACATCGAATACGACGCGCTCGGTGCGGAAATTGCCGCGGTCACCGAAGGTGACGGGCAATGAGACCTGGCCGAGGGGCCAGGTGAAGCCCTTCGTAATCCCAATGATGGGTGACGAGGGCGCAAGGCTCGTCCCCGGGGCCTTGATTTTCTCGAAGACCTCGGGGGAAAGGATATTGAGGGCGGCGCCGCCGTCGATGAGGACGCGGCCCACCTTCACGTTGCATATGGTGGGGGAGACGGCCAAGGCGAGCTGCCCCTCACCGGGTACCCGGGCTGGATGGTCCGCGGGGCCGAAGGTGATCGGGGAGTCCGACCACTTCAGCCTCCGGGACCTCTCGGGGCCCGGGGTCAAAGCCAAGAGCTCGCGCTTCATGGCCTTGAAGCCACGGCGCGATGAGTGAGCGTGTGCCCCGCCATCGAGGGTGGCAAGGACGTTCTCGGGTTCCTGGAACTCGAGAGGCCGCTCCGAGTCGGGAGCGGGCTTGGCTTGCTGCCGCTCCTACTGGAACTTCCTGGTGCGCTCGGCCAGGTTATGGACGGCGCGGCACTCGGTGAGGTCGTGGCGATCCGTCTCATGGACGGAGCACCACTTCCGGCCCGCAGTTGGTGGCGGCGGAGCTGGTGTAGCTTTCTGCCGCTTGCCGTCGTTGCTGTCTCGGCGGGGGATCTCGCCCTGGGGGCGGCCGGTCGCCGCCAAAGCGAAGTTCTCGATGACCTCCTTGGCCCTTCTGGCGCTTCCTCCTGTCCCGCCGCGAGGCAGAACGCGAGGACTCGCCGTTTTCGGCGGGGCCCTGGTCGGGGACCTCAGGGCGTGGCTTGTTCCACGCCCGGGCCTCCTCCTTGCGGGCGCAGTGGTCTGCGAGGTTAAACAGCTCGGCCGCGGTTTGGACGTCGCGGGTGCCCAATTTTTCGAGCATGCGCTGGTCGCGCACGCCCGAGCGGAACGCGTGTATAACCGCGTGGGGGGCAATGTGAGGGATTGTGTTACGGACTTGGCTGAAGCGCTGCAGAAAGTGTCTCAGCGCCTCGTCCCTGCCCTGTCGTAGGGCGTGCAGGTCCGCCTCGGTCCCAGGGCGCGGGAAGGTGCCCTGGAAATTTGCCACGAACTGGTGGCAGAGACTCTCCCAAGAGTATATCGATCCCTCGGGGAGATTCATCATCCAGGAGCGAGCCTGGGCCTTGAGGGCGACGGGGAAATAATTCGCCATCACCCTCTCGTCGCCCCCGGCTGCCTGGATGGCGGTGGTATAAATCTGCAAGAACTCCGAGGGGTCGACGGAGCCATCATACTTCTCCGGCAAGCTGGGCCGGAACTTAGCCGGCCAGCGCACCTGCCGGAGGCCTGGGGAGAGCGCTAGGCAGCCCGAGCAGCCGTACTGGGCGGGCTCAGGCGATGAGTAACGGTTTCCCGCTAGGGGATCGGAGCTGGAGGCCGGGGCCTCGGAATGCCTGGTGGCATCCGCGCGCCGCTCACGCTGGCGCTCCATCGTGACCCGGGCGTCCTCGTGAGCCCGTGCCCGGTTCAGCCGGTTACAGAGGTCATGCGTACCCCGGGCTTGCTTCGGACTTGGGGCGGTAGGCCGGCTCGCGCTAGAGGTCGCGCGGTCGGTGGTCCCAGCGCTTGTGCGGTCGTCGGAGGCCCCGGCACTTGCATGGCCGTCGGTGGCGACCCGGCGATGGGCTGCGCCGACCAGGTCAGCGATCTCGCTAATCCATCGCCGCTCCCGGCCTCCGCCCCCAGCAAATGCCGGGGGGTGGCGCAGGAGAGCTTCTGCCGCCAGGAGGGCCTCCTGTGGCGTTGCTGAGTGAAAGTGGAGGCTACGACGCGCCGTAGGGCGGCGCTGCTGCTCACGCCTCATGGATGAGGCGGCAGCGGACCCGGCGGAGCACTTGCCGGCCCCCTCTGCGAGGGAAGGGGCCGAGGCCGCACTACCAGGCCGCCGCGGGCCGCGCTTCGCCCGCCGGGTACGTGTCGTGCGCCGCCAGGAAGGTGAAGAGGGAGAAAGTGGCGCGCTTACCACGGGGCTAACGTTGCCTGGCGGGGTGTAGTCGCAGGACTCCTCGTCCGAGTCCCGCGGACGGTGGCCTCCAGCCATGGAGGGTGTTGGTGTCGAGGACACCGGCGTTCCACCTGAGGAAGAAAACTCCCCCTACCTGGCGCGCCAGCTGTCGGAGGATGAACCCTCGACGGCGGGAAGTCGGGAGACCCCCCTTTTGAGATTCGGCCAGGGGAGTTGTTCTCAGGCGAAGTCGGCGTCCGGTTGATCAATGGGCGCTCGGGAACAGGGGGTCCGAGCTGAAGAAGAGGAGATCGGACCGTCCGTTTGCGGTCAGGACGGTCCGAACCGTGGCGACCGGGAGGAACAGAGACCGGAAGCGTTTAGACAGGTTCGGGTTGCTCGGAAGCGTAATACCCTACTCCTGTGTGTATGCTATCTGTGGGTGGATGCGATCGCCGTGTTACAGGGTGTTCCCGGCGAGCTCAGGAGCCCGGAGCCGAGGAAGAAGAACAGTGACGCGAGTATGAGCTAGTCGGCGGTCCTAGCGAGAGGGTGGTCTTGGGTCTGCTCTCCCTTTCCCCATCGGCTTGGATCCTCCTTTATAGAATCAGGGGAGTCCACAGTGCCCACCCGCGGAGAGAGATCTTCCCGGTGAGTTCTCATGTGCTCTTGTTCGCCTGTGACGCCCACGCCGGAGTTGGAGGGACGTCTAGTCGCCCCTGTCCGCCTGCGTCACCCACGCCGGAGTTGGTGCAGCACGGCGGGTAAGTCGTCTCGTGGAGTAGCCGCTGCAGGCGACTAAAGTCTTGCGGATGTGACGGAGCGTACTGTGACTGCCAGAGCGTGGGAAAATGGAGCTCCCTCAGTCAAAAAGTCTTCTAACTGCTCAGGGTCTCGTGCGAGCGGACAGGGGTGACGCGCCCTGTCACCACGCCGTCGGCTCACCATAAATGCGGTGGTTGGTGATGGCCACCTCAAGCCGGCTCCGCGCCCGGGCACTGCGCGCGTGGAGCGCCGAGGCCGGGCGTCCCGGGCAGCGCCCGCGGCCTCAGGCGCTTGGAGAATAAACCAGCAATAGCCAGTTGTTTTTTGTACAGAATGTGGGCCCCGGGGGGCTGATGTGGCCGAAGGCCCTCGCGTTCCGGAGAATGTGGGACCCCTATTTCCGTTTCGCCGACACCAAGAATTAAATTCAAACCCTAATCTTCCCTCGAGATCTTTCTTCCTATAATTCCTCTCTCAAAATTCCCAAGAGTCCCAAAGTTACAAATCAAATCTGAAACTAAATCTCCAATTTATCCCTTCAAAAATTCCCTCTCTAGACCTCCCTTCAATTATATATATGTATATGTATATATATATACATATATATCAATATAACAGAGCCCTCTTCAAAATTCCCTTAATGAATTTCTGAGAAAATACTACAAAATCAAAACATCAAAATCCCTAACCAAAATCCTCCAAATAACCTTTCAAAAACCTTCCCTAAATCTCTCTCTCTCATATATACATATGTACATATATATTATATAAATGTGCATGTATATATGAAGTCCTCCTTGAAATCCCCTTATTTAAATTCCTAAAAATGTTATGAGCCAAGCACCAAAATTCCAAAATTTTCCATATATATCTGTATATGTATAAATATATATTTATTTATATCCAAACAAATATCCCAGCCACAGCAATACAAATTCCTCCTCAAAAATCTCTCTAATTTTGTGTGATCCAAAATATCAAATTTTGGATTAAAAATCCTTTTTAGAGATCATCCCAAAAACCCTCCAAACAACCTCCGGAGAAAATACCAAGCTCCACTATTGTTTGGGCCATCCTATTTCTTCTCCCTCCTCGGCCTGGCCTTGATCTGCCTCTCTCCCCGCGGCCTAGCTCGGCCACGGCCCACTCGCGCCCTCCGCAGCCCAGCCGGAGCCGTCCCCGCTGGCATCCGAGCCCCACCAGCCAGGCACCATCGCCCGCTCGAGCACGAGGCCGCCCGCGCAACAGGCGCCGAACCGCGGGCCCCCTTGTCAGACCCGTCCCCTACCTCCGCTCTCTCTCTTTTCTCTCTCATCTCTCGAATCTTCTCAGTCTCTCCCGAGCTCTCTCTCTCTGCTCTCTCTCTCTCGGTCCCGTGCCGAACCGACCTGCCGCGCGGCGCGCCATCATCGCCTCGAGCCCCGCGGTCATCTCCTCGCCGCTCTCGGTCTCCTCTCTTCTCTCTCTCTCGAGCTCTCTCGTTTTCCCCCTGAGCCGGCCGCCCCGCGCCCATACCCCGTGTCTCCCGGCAAGCTCCAAGTCAGATACACACGTTCCCCGTTCCGTCTCCTCCCTATCCCCTCTGTCCCTCTCCCTCTCTCTCTCGCGGCATCACGAGAAAGCTCCGTGACGCCGGCCACAGAGGTGCCGCAGTGCCGCGTCCCGCCGTCCCGAGCTCCGCGCCCTGACCAGGTTTATCCCGAGAACTCCACCGTCTCTCTCTCCCTTGTCGCCTAGCGCCGCGCCTATAAATTCCCCACTCCGCCACGCCATTGGCGCGCCCCCCCCCCCCCCCCCCCCCCCCCCCCCCCCCCCCCCCCCCCCCCCCCCCCCCCCAAAGCTCGAGCTTTCTCTCTCTGACCGCCATTGATGTCGATCTGATCCGCTCCAATCCGGCAGCCCCGAGCTCAATCGTCCAAACCACCACCGCCGTTGGCTTCCCCGGAGTCCCGCGACGCCCTCAAACCCCTTACCGGCGCCCGAGAACCCCGGAGGCCGAAACGCCCAAATCGGACCGCCGCCGCCCGCCATTGCCGTGCTTCGGAGCTCGCCGTGCGCGTGGTAAGGGCTTGATTCCTCCCTCCTACCTCCTTCCCGTGGGACACCGCATCCAGACCCCTCAGCCCGAGCACTCGCCGGCGTTTTGCCGCCGCCGCCCCTGTCCTTCTCTCTCTCTCCGCCGTTCCTGGATGCCGCCGCCCACCGCTGTCGACCACCCATCCGGCAAATCCGAGCCGTTCGCCATCTTCCCCGTCGCCTCCTCGTTCCATTCCCGCAGTTCGCCCCTCCTCTATCGCCTCCGCTCGCCGGCGTCCTCTCCGGCCGCCGTCGGCCATCGATCCCTTTTGCCGGCCAACTCCTGTACCCCGTCTGACATCTCTCCCTCTCTCTCTCTGTCTCTCTTTTTCTCTCAGTGCCTCTCTGCCCGGTGGACCACCCCTCCAAAATTAATTCTATACCTCTTACCCGTGGACCCCACCCCAAAAATAAATTAATCAATGATGTAAGCCTTACATGTGGGCCCAGAAACAGTAATGCATAGTACCTTCTCCTTACCTCTCTAGCCAGTGGACCCCAGGGACTAACATGTAGACCCCCATGTCACTCTCTCATCTCTCCCTATCTATGACAGATGGGCCCCATTTATTTTAATCCCAAGCACAGTGATCCTCCCCTTCCCTCTCTTACATGTGGGCCCGGCCCAATTATATATCCCTTCCCATCCATGTGGGCCCCCCATTCCTCTCTCCTCTCTAGGCTATGACATGTGGGCCATTGTCTCTTTCTCTGTGCCAATGACAGTGGGCCAGCCCTTCATCTCTCTTCTCTGCCACTGTTTAAGGACCCCACCTGTCAGCCCTATTTCCCAAAATAATCTTTTTCCCAATAATTCATTTAATCCATTCAGAAATCCCTAATCCTTCAAAAAATCATATCTTTCCAACCGTAACTCCGATTGAGCCCGTTAAGTCTCTAAATTTTTCTAAAAATGAGATCTACCTCATGTCACTATTATTTATTAATAATAGTATATTATTTTAGGGTTTTGTGTGTTTTTCTCTCATTTCGCGCGTAGTCGCCGCTTCGGAATTTGTCGGACGTCAGATTTTCGCGAAGATTCGAAGACGAAGACTAAGGCAAGTCACTGCTTGACCATATTGCTCCTAAATTTAAAATGTTTTGTTTGCAAAATTGTATTGCTAGTATGCACGTAAAATTGATCGGCCTCGGTTTGCGAGTCGAACCGACGGACCTGCCCAGTAGTTGCATAAATCCGGTAGGACGTTGACATCCTGACCCTTGTCGCTCCACCTCATGGTACCTCGGTGACCGTGCTCTCTGAGTATGGATTTCGATGGTTCCACTCACAACACAATTGTTTGTCAATTTGGGAAAATAAGGGTTTCCAAAGATTTAAAAACCCGACATGCGATGTCGGCGAGTTTGCAAAACAAAGTTTATTTGTGAAAATCCACGGTGCAAAGTGATCGCCTATGTGGTGGCACTTCGTATTCGCATATAAGGACCGATTCCTTGGGGAATTTCATCCGAGCATCTCACAGTGTGACCACATGGGTAAAATGGGACACCCCTAGCCAAGTAATTAGTAGACCCAGGGTTGGCTTGGTCGCCTTTGGACGTGGAGTCGCTGGGGTAGCAATATGAGATGCACCCGCGGGATCCTGAGTATGAGGAGTCGGGGACTCACTCGGTACTTGGTCTGGGACCCGTCCAGTTGGCTTCAGGCAATCCTGGAGACACTTTGGAAAGGCCTCGTCGCGAACCTCCCCGCCTGATCAGTGTGGAAGTAAGCTCGCGTCGTGTGGGTAAAGCGTGCACCCTTTGCAAAGGTATACAAACTGTTCGAACAGCCATGCCCACGGTTACGGGCAATGTGAGGTGATTCCTCTAGCGTAGATTTGTTTGCAAGAGTTTACGAAAAATGACTTGTGGTATGGAAATCGTTACCAGAATCGGCCTCAGTGGTTGATGGATGACCTGTGTGGTCTAAAACTGGGCTGTATGACCCGGGATGTAGTATGGCATCATAGATAGGGCTTCCTGAGTGGGAGTAGTTTGTGAATAAGTTGAGAATATGGATGGCTTGGGGAGTCATCGAGATGAGTTATGAGATGAGTTATGAATGGCTCGAGAAGCTGCTGAGATGAGTTAAGAGATGATGTCCTGGATAGGACTGAAGTGAAAAATGAGATTTCGTCCTAAGTGGACGAAATTGAAAATAAAGTAATAAATGAGTATACAGTGGAAGCTGCTTGAGGGAAGATCCACTGAGCCGCTGTCGTGATCCAACAGGCGGTATAAGAATCTTTAAGATCAATTAAAATTTGATTCGTCCGCTCGAGTTGTTGAAAAGCAATTCGCGGATAGGATCGAGGCAAGAGCCTCCATCCAGTCACACTGAAACAACTCACACTTAGGTTTTCCGAAAATGGTTTCAAATGAAAAGATTTGCGAAATAAACCCCAGCCTATCTTTGATAGCCTGCACATTTCACATATTCCGTGACTTGCTGAGTACGTAAGTACTCAATCTATTTCTTTTCTCTCCTCCTTTAGGAAGAGTGAAGTTGAAGTGAAGATTAGGGTTTCTTTTCTAGTCCCAAGCCGTTGCTTGTGGATTGGGTTCTCGCTGCGCTGTCGCTCCGCTGCTGCTGTTCTATTTGCGGGTTGCTGCTTAGGGCTTGCCCGAAGTCGCAACTTATAAAGGTATAATATACATTTATTTATTTAGCTACTTGCTGTGGTACATCTTCGTTGACCACGGGTACTAACAAGATTTCCTGGGACTGATACCGGCATCGCGGTTCCGTGAGAGTTGGTTCACGCCAATCTCCTACGGGGCGCTTCCTCTCTAGTATCACCGTACGGGGGTACCGGGAAGGGGGAGGCGTTACATTTATTAACAGAATATATGCAATTTATATAATTATTTTTGAAATTGTACAAATGGATCGACAGTGGATGTACAATTCGAAACGTGGCTCCATAGAGTATTATTAATGGAGTAGCTATATTTCTGAGCACGGTGGAGGAATTCATGGATTCCCGTCGGAAAGCATAATTAGAATTCAGGAGGTCATTGATGTCCAGAATATGGTGCTAGGACACTACAACAAGTCAAGTAAAAAGAAAGAATTTAGTGTGAGGGTTGGATTTTCTTGCCTTATATAACCACAAGGGAACAACTATTGTGGATTTTATGTGATGCAGTACATGATGTATTTTTCTGATGATATGTTATTTATAGATGAAGAAGACGTATATATTTCCTAGCTACACACATATATTGTAGAACTGTATTAATAGCTTCAAAATTTTTCTTGACATACTAAGTGTTTCGTATGTAGAGAGATCATATAAATATAAGTGCCTTAATGGATCTTCAAATCTAGGCCTTTAAGACAAACTCGCTGGTTCATCGTTAGGGAAGTAATCTCCCTAAAAGGCATACACAATTTGTTTAGAGATCGTTGTTCAGCGAGTGAACAAGGAGTGCTACCACCATATAAACATATTGATTTATCGAGTCGTTCAGTGATGAAGTGATTTCGGCTTGTTGTAACAATAATGCCAAAGTTATACTATGACAAATTCTTTTATACGATGTTTAAATAATGACTGCATGCAATGCTTAATTAATTAGTAACTTAATAATAGTAATGTATAATTAATTTAATGACATGTACTAACTTCGATACGCACAAAACAATCGACTACTACGTGCAATTCTTTCGTTTTAGGCGAAACTAAAATTTAAATATTGATTGCAATTTTTTATAGCGATAACCTATGACATCAGTGCCGGGTATGATGGCGGACCGGCACAGATCACCTCCCGCAGACTCCCTTTGCAAGACAATATCTGACACTGATGATCCACCCTAATACAGGAATTGTAGTGCCAGACCTATATCCGGCACCTGTGCCCGTTATAGTCTGGTACTGATACGCTTTGCTTGGTAGTGATATTTAGCATACATATCGATGGTTCAATATATTTTGCTCGTGTGTCTTATATTATCCTCACAAAGTAAAGCCAAGAGCTCAAATTGATCTACTCTCTGGCCGTCACTCATAAAATCCAGCTGAAGCGGTTAAGCACACCTAACTGAATTTACAAGATGGGCCGGGACACACATGTAATTAATTTAACATGTACATTTTTTTAACTAGTATTTTTCTTGGTATTGATTTTTAACAGCCGGCGGTGGCCATGCATGCATGATCCATAGAGATAGGTCACTGAGCAAACAACATAACGACGATAGAAGCTGCACATAGGACTGCCTCGTGAGCGCTCGATCGCTCTGTCGATCTATTCATACCAATTAAACTTCTCGTATGATTATATCTTTTGTTTCACCTAAACTTCACTGGCCGTCTTGAAAACTTCGTTCCTCGTCTGATCGATGGATGCACCGGCTTGGCCGGGCCTCAACGAACGGATCGAGGAGAAACAGTCTGTCCATGCATGAACAGTCAACAGCTCCTTCGTTCGTTATTTGATTTTTCCTTTTTATTCAGAAGTTCTTTTCTTTTCCCAAAATGAAGGAAAAAACATCTGTATTATTTATCAAAAGATGGCTGCTACATAATACTAGCCCCTAGACTGAATTATTAAAATGCTAATGAGTAATGACTAATTAACTGCTAAAAGAAAGTGATGCATTGGACACGGACACCGCTATCAAGATGCAGTGCAGGACGAATTAGAACAACAACTATCCTTAGGCTACGAAACATGAGAAAAGCCTCATGAACGCCCCCTTGCAATTGACACCAGGCTCAACGGACATCGCAGGCCAGATGTCATGAAGACGATTGCAGGTGTCATCCTCGCAGTGACAGATCAACCCTAGCTTCTCTAGGCTATGGCCATGGATGACTGGCTTGTTCAGCACCTTGATGTTACACTGGACGACAATGGAGTCGTCATCTTGCTCGATGTACTTGTAATGTGGCTTCTCTAGCTCGTTTGTACCGACGAACCAATTGATGCCGCACTTGTTGTAGCGCCCAGTCTTGAACGTGTGCCTGATCTTCCAATGGTTGTACGGGCCCGACGTCTCATCGGTGTAGCACCGATGTAGCATGCTGAACTTGATCTCAGCGGTGACATCCTTCGATCTGTCGACAAGCTGGAGTTTGAGCGAGATGGTATCGCCGTCCGTCCTAAACTTGTTATTAGGGTAGAAGAGAATGCGCCAGGTGTGGCCAGCCGCCTTGAACTTTGCGGACTTGAGATACTTGCCATTGCCAAGCAGCCTTGCATGTGAGTACCTCTCGATCTTGAGTAGGTGGCACCCTGTTGTCGCCGTCAAGGCGATGGTCGATGCGGAAGGAGGAGAGGGAGTAAGGATGGTTGCAATCGACATGTTAGGGACAAATTTTAACAATCTAAACTTAGAGAAACTAGTAAATGGCTGGGGGCCAAAATGCTACATCCAAATATATGGGTGAGAACAAGAGAGTATTTATAGGCAAAATTGTGGCTTTCATCGGCAGGTATACTAGTTTGCATGTTTGTGCATCCGCATATAACGCTGACGTCATTCACATATCCTCGCATGCAGTTGTTCCGTTGAATCCATATCTCTTTGCATGCATGAACTTGTTAGCTAAGAGTTTGATCGGTTCTATCTTCTACAGGCGCCTTGCATGCATGCCACGTGGATTTGCCGTTCAACTGTTCAACGCTTGCAGCTCTCACGCCCTCACAAACCGGCAGAGGACGTACAAGTCGCTTTTAATGTTAAATATGTTTGTTTCCAAAATATAGTGTTAAACATCTGGTGCAAAAAAATGACAAATTGATCCTTCTAGAAAGTTTATTTTAAAAATAAATCGTGCCAAAAACTAATTGCAGAGATGGACCATTTTCTCGGCATCAATCTCGATGGCACTAAGCTATAACGTCTCAGCGCTAGAGATATTGGCGTTGAGTTCTTGTCCAAGTGGCACGAGATTGCCATATCGTTAAAGGCAATGGCGCTGAGCTCCCTTCTACCTAAAACAATGTATGGTCCTTTAACAATGCAACTGAAAAGCTAGTGTGGCAGTGGAGTGTTAGCACTTTAACCTAAAGGTCTAGGGGTCGAATCTTCACTCTTGTACCCTTTATGTTTGAGTTTTTCTTTCTTCTTAACTACTGTTTCTCCTATATTTTTTAAATGGTATGTTTTGTTTGTAAATTTATTTTATTTTAAATTTGCAAAATATGAAAAGAAGTATATTATATTATATGTTATTTTCATATTTTTATGGTAAATTTGAGAACTTAAATTATATAATATTTACGTTAATATCTATAAATTAAGGTCCATGATGCAAATTTAAAAAAAGCATATAACATACTTCTTTCATATGAAAAGAACATATAGTATAATTTTTTCAAATTCATAATAAAACAAATTTACAAAGAAAACATGTGATTCTTTAAAAAATAAATAAGAGAGTAAGTTGTGAAGAGAAAAAACCTTAAAAAGATGCAAGTATGAGTTCTTGAACATTAAACCCTTAGGATGAGAGCTACTTAAATCATATAATATTTTGGTTAATATATATAAATTAATATTCTTGATGCAAATTTGAAAAGAGCATATAATACACTTATTTCATATCAAAAGAGCATAAAAATTTGAAAAGAGCATATAATATAAGAGTACTTCTTTTCATATATATTTTTGCAAATTCAAAATAAAACAAATATTACAAACAAAACATGTCATGTTTTTTTAAAGGAGACACAGGAGTTAAAAGGAAAGAAAAAATAATACAAGGATGAAAGGGACAGGCTAGACCTCTGGGTTTAAGGCCAAAAGCATCCTCCACCGTGCGGGCCAATCCTTTATGCTTACAAAGAGCTTCATAGCTTTTTAAGTAGAAGGGAGCTCAGCATCAAAGGTAATGGCACTGAGCTCCGGTAACTTAGCAATCTTGTGCTACCTTAGACAAGAACTCAGCGCCAATATATCTAGTGCTAAGATGTTATAGCTCAGTGCCATTGATGTTGGTGCTGAGAAAACGGTCTATTTCTGTAATTAGTTTTTGGCACAGTTTATCTTTGAAATAAGTTTTCTAGAAGGATCAATTTGTCAAAATTTCAGCATCTGGTGTCTTGCATGTAGCAAGACACAAGGTCTATTAGATCAACACACTGAATAACTTACATTTATTTTTTTTTTCACTAAAGGGTGAAACAAAGAATGTTCTATCCTAGAATAAAAGTATGTACATTAATTTGGTGTTGATCCTTAACAATATTAAACAAAGAAAAGCATCTAGGTTAATATCTATGCTTCTGTAAAAGAAGGTAGTGGTGATGACAGTGAATCTGTCATCCCACCTACTTCCATTATAAATTTTACAAGATACCCCTTGAACATCTTAAAATTAAATTAAGGTAAATATTCCCTATAGAAAAAGCATGTGTAACACATAGAAAATATTTTTTTATTTATTTTAGTTAATATTATAATATATTTTCTTTTATCCATAGCAAAGGTGGGTAACACATTGAAAATATTTTTTTATTTATTTTAGATAATATTATAACAAATTTTTTTTTATCCGTAGCAAAGCAAGGACATTGAAATAGTAGAAATAGAAGAAAACAAAAACTAGATGTTGCAGTAAATGTGCCTATCAATATTTTTGATAGAAATTTAGTGAAATCAGAGATTTATCACTAACCAACATCTATTTAAGCATGCATTAGAGAGCGCATTCATGGATGGGTGCGTATGACATGTGGATATACCGGTGTGTATGTGTCTTTCCGTTAATTTCCGCTTCCTGGTCACAGAGCAAGCAACTAATTTGTGCTTTGGGGCCACCTGATGCTGCTCCTGTCAAATTAACTAATTCAGAGCTAAATTTTATTCCCAGCAAATTAGATAAAAAATTGGGAACCTGGAAATATAGTAATTTATCTTATGGGGGGTGAGATATTTTTATCAATTCATGCCTTTTATCCATTCCTACCTATACAATGGGTTTATATCTACTTTCTGAGGGCATTCACCAAAAAAATGAATTGTATTAGAGGTAGATTTTATTGGGCATGGTTAAGTTGTAGAAGGAAGTATCATATGGTGAAATAGAGAGATTTGGCTTTCCTTAAAGATGTTGGTGGGCTGGGGTTCGTTGAGACTAAAGCTACGAGTATTGCTTTATTAACTAAATGGATTTTTGCTCTGAAATCTGAGAATAATAATATTTGCTTGGAGGTACTCAGAAATAAGTATATGAGAGATAAGGGTTTTTTTCAAATAGATGGCCTGGAGGGATCTCAGTTTTGGAAGGGTATTAGACTAGTTAGAGATTGGACTAAGCTTGGAAGCTCCTGGAAGTTGGGTGAGGGTACTCATATCTCTTTCTAGAAAGATGTCTGGTTTGAGAGATGCCCTCTTAGTATTAGATTTAATAACATTTTTGAGATTTGAAATCAGTAGGACATTTCAGTGGCTGAGGTGGCACATTATGGTCCCTAGGTCCTCTCTTTTAGGAGATCATTTGGGATTAGGGATTTGGGTGTTTTGAAAGAATTGGAAGAGATAGGTTATAAAATCAGAGACGAGAAGAAAGAGATTGTTTGAGATGGAGTTTGGAGAAAAATGGTGTTTACTCATCAATATTATTATGTACAACCCTCACTTTTAGATGTGTAGTACACACTAAAATTTTAAAGATTTGGAAGGCTCCCTGTCCCCTTAAAGTGAAGCATTTTTTTGGTTAGCTATTAGAGAAAAAATTCAATCAGCTGTTTAGCTTAAAAAAGGAAATTGGGATGGTTCTGAATTTTGTAAATTCTGTGGTAAGTTGAAAAATGCTAATCATATTGTCTTTAATTGCCCAGTGACGATTTTCTCTTGTGTGTGTAGAGATGCTTTGGGTTGGCCGAGGATCCCTGTTAATTTTGAGAGTTTTCTCTTCTCCAATCTTGGTAGATGTGGTTCTATTGGGAATAGGATGTACCTTTGTTTTTTGGGGGCAGTGAGTTGGTCGCTTTGGTTGATTAGAAATGATTGGGTGTTTAGTGATAAATGTTTGTTGTCTCTGCTAACGATTATTTTTTGGACAACTTTCCTTGTTAGACAGTGAAAGACGTTGATGAAAGTGAAGGAGATGGCTGATGGATGCTTTGATCGAAGACATCCAGAAGTTGGCGAAGTCTTTTAAGTGATCCTAGATTTGGGATTGGATAGTTCTTCTCTAGTTTCTTTCTAGCTCTACCTATGTTTCTCAGCTTTTGGGGTTTTCTTTTTTTTCATCTTTGGGATGTATGTCGCTATGGCAATGTCGTTGTTTTACTCTTGTGTTTAGATGTTCGAAGGTCGTCTGTTTAGATGCAAGTCTTTTGGATGTGGTGTCGCGAAAACTGATATCCCAGTAAACTTCTTTTTTTTTTTTTTGTAAGACTTGGCTTTTGAAAAGCAGGGCGTATGATTTTATCTTAAAAAAAACCTGATGCTGCTAGTCTGTGATTATGCTTTTGGAATGAGTCAATAGGCCATGCAAAAACTTTTTCATTTGTTTTCTGTTTTTGCTTTCCTGATCAGATCAAACACGAGCTGAAATGTAGTGATCGATCGCTACCACGAAAATTATTCAAGCCTCCTCGCGATTAGTATTTCCAAACGTACGTTCTCGGAAACATATCGAAGTATAGCACCAAAATTCTATTGATTAACTAATTCAACAGAAAAAACTCTAATGTGCACGTAGCCACACGGAACCAAAATTCCGAATAAATTGACATAATCCAAAGCCCTAAACAATATATAAATAACAATTATAGATAGGTAGCTACTTTGGTGAGAACCACCCAAAAAAAGACTTGCAGATCTCGTCCTTGCCTTCTTAGACCATCCCAACAAGCTTCTCCGGGTCAGCCGAATAGGTTACTGGATACCGCACTGAATGAGAACACGATGATGTCACTAGTACAAAACAATAAATAGGTTACATCTCAGATGTGCCGATACATATAAGACATATCCCATCCACCAAGTCTTTGCGTGGGGCTAAATATAGAACCGGTCTAGATAATACCCTTATATGTGTTGGTTCTTAAGAAAAACTGTCATATTTAATATATGTGCCACGTTTTATTAAGAACCGGTCCATGTGGACTTTATATATGTGTCGGTTCTCAATAAAAAAGACACAGATGAGTGCAGCATCATATATGCTAGTTTTTATTATGAACTGGTACATATATACCCATATATGTGGCTTTCTATTAAGAACCGATTCACAATAAGAACCATCCTATATAATGCTGCCACTCATATGTGTGTATTTTTTATGTAATTTTTTCATATTAAGACAAACGTTATATCAAAATTATAGAGCTCGATAAGATCTACAAATTTGTAGCTAATGACTTTTTAATATGAGATCATTTTATGTCTGAAAATGTGTTATAAGTTCTTCGATCTATTTGGATAAAGGAATTTTTATAGTTTTCATAAGACTTCGAAAGGAGACAACATATATTTTAAAGTTGCAGATTTTATCGATATTTACAACTTTGCAGTTGATAATGTTTTTATTTGAGATAATCTATGGTGTCTGTCGAGGACGACA
Source organism: Oryza meyeriana var. granulata (assembly GCA_003991445.1). NCBI lineage: Eukaryota > Viridiplantae > Streptophyta > Magnoliopsida > Poales > Poaceae > Oryza > Oryza meyeriana. The sequence goes on from RYFJ01002473.1 coordinate 129,172, forward strand.
TTAGGACCCTAGAGAGATGCTAGACTTGGGATATGACGCAAGATGCAAGGCTTGAGCCAAGCGATGGCTCCGAAGGGGTCACACCTGGCAATGGGGGTTTCGCGCTAGGCTGACAACACCGAAACCCGAGAATCGACCCCCCTAGGCTTTGCCCACCGGACGGGGGCCTCACCTACCCTTGTCCCAGCGAGGCAATCACCGAAGGAGATCACCCTTGCTAGGATTCGCCTCACTTCGGGAGGACAGAGGACGAAACCAATGCCATCAATGCTCATTCAATGTCCTCACTTACCAGCTGCTCGACCCCTAGATCCTAGCGTATCTTCGGCCATCTGCATCCCGGGGAGAGTGCAAGCCGGGATTTCCGGAGAGGGAAGCAGGATGTGCAGTAGCCCCGTCTAGCAAGGACGGCCCACCGGCTGGGCCCATCATGGAGCTCTCTTCCCGCTAGGGGAGAAAAAAGACATCATTGTCCATAGGCGGGGCCACCAATCATCCTAGTATAGAGATAATCCTGTAATTTGGATGAATTTGTATTTTTTCCTTATCCCAATTCAGAGCCTATATAATGAAACATTGCCTCCCCGGAGGAGGGCAGATCCAGGACAGAAATGTCATCCTTCGTCCGTTTCACACAAAGTTTGTTGAACAGGCTTCTCTATTCCAACAGTGTCAAATATGTACTACATGTTTTGGACGGAGTAGTCAAAAGAATAAAACATGTAACTTAGACAAAAGGTATTTGGTATGTGAGATGGTATGGTGGCTACGCATGAAGAGGGAGTTGTCAGGTTGGAATCTTATAAACTACACAAACACTTATTTCGCGCGAAAAAACACATCAGTTGCGAGAACCGAAGCATGAACACTATAGTGCTTAGTAAAATACAAAATAATTTTTAGGTTTTTTCATACCTACAAAAATCAAAAACAGGTGCACCTATATGCCGGTTCTATATTTTTATTGGTGCTGGTTCTAAAACCAGCACTAATGACTATCTTCATTAGTGTCGTTTTTTAGTGACGGTTCTAAAACCGGCACCTATGAGAGCTTATAGTGTGTTTACCATATGTGTTATATGGGTTAAATCAGAATTAATAACTTCTGGATGCTTTGCTCTACGTAATCCTTAATTAGTAATATAAATTTACTCTCCATATCTGCTGTGCTGTTTATTTAATTTTTACTTGCACGTAAGATTTATTTTTTACACAATCGGTTGCTTTTCTCTTGAATTAACGAGAATTAACGGTATACTGAATAAATAGCAGACTTAGAAAATAAAAATAAACCAATGCATTAACGGAACTATTCTGTTGATACCGGAGCGGCCTAAATCCTGATACCTCCCAAGCCCAATGCGTGGCAGATAACATGCAACAACTTCTGCACGTGTGCAAATCTGCCAGTCTTTATTGTGCCCATCTAGCTAGTGTCTTGTACTTAGTAACGTTTCAGGCTTCCAATTTGGGTGAAATATAACATGCATATCGGATGCATGGTTCAATATATTTTTATTCGTGCATCAAATTAAAGGGAAGAGCTCAAGTTGACCTAACTCTCTGCACATCATTCCCTGCTCTCTTCACATCATCTCCAATAAGTCGCTGAGCAGTGGGACCGATCCACAGTGTGGACCGTGGATGGGCTCTGTTTCTATTGGGCTCTATGCTTCTGTTGGGATCGATCAAGGAGGCGCACCGAACCAATGCTTTTTGGTGCCGGCCGATGCATCACTCCCTTATCCCCCGCAAAAAAAAAAAAAAAAAAAGAGAGGAAAAATCACTCTCTTATCAACGCCACCACCATCCATCACTCTCCTACTCTATGCTCAGATTCGCCATCTGCCGCTGCCACCTGCCGTCGGTCCTCTAAATTGGGGAACTCGACCGACTGTTCCACCCCCTTTTCTCTACCCATAAACGAAAGCTAACCAATCAATGGAGGACGCTGGAGATTAAGCCGGAACTAGCGGACGCATCAATCGCCCAGAAAATCGAAAGATCAGGGATTTATAAGATTTTGTCCTAATGTTTTGTTGAATGTCATATAGCAAATATAAACATGCACTACTTAAAAGTCATATTCGACGACATCCTCTTTATTTTTATAAGCGGTTTAAAAGATAAGCTATATGTAGAAATACATTAAGGTCCTTTTAGTCACGGACTAGATGTGACAGTCACTTAAGTCAACTGCCTCTAAAGATGACATCATTTATATAGGCGGATGGCTAAAACACCTGCATATAAAAATTAATTTTTATAGACGGACAACCTATAGAAATCAATTTTTACAAGCAGGCGCTTAAGCAGCCATCTATCTCTGGAAATCGATTTTTACTGGCAGCACTTCAGCCATCCGCCTCTAAAAAACAATTTTAGAAAAAGATATATATATACATAACTTTTTCTATGAACTCGGATGAAGATAAACTCTGTATCAAAATTGTAGAGCTTGATGGGATATACAACTTTGTTGTTGACAAAGGTTTCATTTGACGTTGTTTAAGGGTCAAATATTCATTACAAAATCTCAATATAGTTTTACAAAATAATCTCCTCGAGTTTGAACCGCCGCATTCGAGTTCGCCCCAAAACCCTGATGATGTTTCAAAATCCTGCTTCAATATCCGTTTCGAAGTTCCGAGTCGAAATCCTAAGATATCCCCTTTGAAATCCTCCCCATAACTTTCCTTGTTTTCTCTCTCCCTTGAGTCCCTAAGAAAATCTTGGGTTTAAATAATATGACTTGGGTAATGAACCTCTATCCAAATCCTTCCCGCCAATATAAATATATATATACTGTGTATATATATATAAATCTCTGAGTATACACCCACATATATAAGCATATATACATGTATCAACACCCCCACATTCGATTCCACCATCTCACCGATATGCATATATATAAATATATGTTTATTCACAAATAAATACATATATCCATACGCACAAGTGTATACATGTGTCTCGGCTATCCATCCTTAACCCCTGGAAGATTCCTTAATTTCCCTTGAGCAGCCCCACCCCCCCGATTCAAATTAAATTGTAATTTTAATTTGAATCCCAATCCCTCTCTCCTTGAAAATCCCCTCCTTGGATTTTTCCTGTAAAAATCCTCGGAGAATTTCCAGTATTAAATCCCTAAATGTTGAAATTAATCCCTTGGAAAATCCCCCTTGATTCCCTGTATTTCCGTAAATTCAAAAATGCATTTTGAATTCAAAATTCCCATAGCAAATCCCTAAAACCCACTCAAAACAAATCCCAGAGAAAAAAAAGGGGCACTGTTCCTTGCTGGGCCGACCTCCTCTTCCTCGCTCTCAACTCAGCAGCGTGCACCCTGCTCGATCGCCGCCACGTGTGCCTCGCTAGCCGCTCGCCCGTCCGATCCCTGTCGCAACCGCGTGCGAGAGCCGCTCGCCCTGCGCCGGATGACTGCCACGTGCTCCCCAAACACGCGCAGCCATTTAATCCTAGTGCACTATCGTCTTCAACCTCTGTCCCGTCCCGTTCACGCCCCTAGGTGCTTGACCAATTGCCGCCGTGGTCGCCCCATGTAATCTCGGCCCTGCCAACGCCCTCAAGCTGCCAAAACATGGAGGGTCACCCATGCCGCCCCTGCCCTACTATTTTCCCCCACCTCCGTCCTCTCTCGCCGAGCTCGTGCTGCCAACGTCATTGCCATCCTCTCACGCGCCCGCATGCCCGCGCCCTGATTCAAACCCGCCCGTCCGATAGACCGACTTTTGGCGCCCGGCGCATCTCCGCCGTCGGCCGTTTTCACCAGCCGCGCGAGCTCCCGCCGCGACGCCCTCTCCCACCTCTCTCCCCTCCATTATTCCAACTCCATTATTGGCGATCCCCTCCCGGACCGGCCCCAAACACCGCCCTGCCCCTCTATAAATATCCCCCTTTCGAGAGCTCCTCGCCCTTGTGTTTCGGTCTTCTTGAAATGACGTCCTTGCTCCAACAGTGCCGATGCGCTCGACAAATCCCAGGCATCCGCCACCCATCCGAAGCACAGCTGTCGCCACCGTGTCACTCCCTCGGGGCATACCTCGCCAAGCAGAACCCGGCGCCATGGACGCGCCGCGTTGCCGAGCCCTTCCCTAACCCGGAACCCGACCCCCGCCACTTCTCCTCGGCCCTGCTCTAATCTTCGCCGTGGTACAGCCGCCGCCAAGCCGCCCTCCGTGGTGAACCCCTTCGCCGAACCCTTTGAGCGCGTATCTTCCCTGCATGCCCCCTGGCGCCCCTCTTCTTTCTCAGCTATCCCTCTGTTTCCCCTCGGCGCCACCACAGTCGCTACCCCTCTCCCTCCTTCTCTCACCCGCCGCTCGGCATCGCATCATCAGTCATCGTCATCCATCCCCAATGAAATCCGAACCATCCAAACGATTCATCGAGCTCCCCTCCCTCCTCCGGCGTCGCTGCTCGCCGCCTATCGCCGTCGCCCGCCGGAATCGCTCTGCGCCACCACCGACCATTGATCTCGGCAGGCCCTGTGCCTCTCCCCCGCCCCGGCTCTCCCCTCCGTCACTGCCGTGTGGTCTCGGGCAAGCCAAACACACACACACACCCCTCCCTCCATGTGGGCCCTGCCCAGCTACCCCAACAAAACTAGTGCCGCCGATGACTGGGCCCCGTCCTTTGCTTCTCTGCCACTCAGGGCCCACTGGCTAGTGAGCATCCATCTCCTCCCCCTGTGAACCACTGACCGGTGGACCATCACACCCTACCTCGGCCCACAGCTCTCTGGCCATCTCCTCCCACTGACATGGGGCCCCCCATGTCAGTAGGGCCCATTGTCAGTGGCCATTGCCACGGTTCACACCCGAGCTTCCCACCCTCACTGACAGGCGGGCCCCGGCTGCTAGTGGGCCTTGCCAACCAGTGACACTGTGAGAATATTCTTGAGGATATTCTCCTCCGGAAATCATTTTAAATCTTTTCTATTTTAAATCTTCGAAAAATCATATCTTTTAATCCGTGACTCCGATCAACTCCATTCCAACTCCAGTAATTTTCTAAAATTGAGATCTATCTAATGGCACTATTAGTAGTACTAAATAGAGTCTTTTTACTAATCTTTGTGTAGATTTTTGTGTGTTTGCACATAGTAACAACCGTCGAAAATTCGTTTTGGAGCGGATTTCGCAGCGATTCCTTGAAGACTCGTGAAGACCTAGAGCAAGGCAAGCCACCTTTGATCATCTTGAGCCCATATTTGTGGAACTAAGTACTTTGATTGCCAAATCGCATTTACTAGGCTACAGAGATGATTTCTTGGCCGCGGTCGCAAGACGACCGACGGGCCGCCAACCCATTTGCTGGGCATGACTTCCTTTGATTGATCGTGATTCCTTTACAGAACCTTGTCACCACCCTTGATAGATCACGGTACCCATGTCGATGGGCATGGTATCGGTGATCGCCTATTGCAAATTTAAAAATGACTATGATGGGTAAAATTGGGTTTACAAAACTTTTGGAAAACCCGACATTTTTCTGAGTCGGTGCCATGAAAATAAAATGGGTTTGCGAAAACCGTGTGTGAGCATCGTGCCAACAGGACGAGTCTCATCCGCACTGTAGCTAAGGACCGATCCTTTGGAATTCATCCGGACATACGGATAGTACAATTAACATGGGTGAGTATGGGATAACCTGACTGAGTAACTAGCCTCCAGGAAGTGCCTTGCATGCCTATTGGACTGTGGATTATGCGAGAGGGCATTGGGGGCGCCTTCTGGTTTTCTAGCACAGCATGGTCTCGGACCTACCCTGTTGTTGGTCTCGAGGACCCCTCCAGTTGGCATGGGGTAACCTGGGAGGTTGAGAAATCCGGGGCCATGTCTGGCCGAAAAACCTCTACATCACTAAATCATACCCCAATGCGTGTTGAGTTGGTGACTAAGTAAGTCGCGTCGTGTGAGTAAAGTGTACCCTTCTACAGAGGTTTAAACTGTTTGAGCAGCTGTGCCCGCGGTCATGGACGGATGTGAGGTGATTTCTTAGTGTAGTTGTTGACGCCGAAAACCCGCCGGGGGCCGTCCGGCGTCTGGAAGACACGCGAAGGCCTGGGAGATTTGCTTCACTCCAGTGCAGGTCCTAAAGTCTTGAGGTTCGTAGGCGTGCCAGTCAATTTGACCCTGCAATTGACAAGGAGAAAAGATATCAAATTCGTGAGCCAATCGGCTGGAAGCCGGCTTGGACTCATCTCATCGGCCGATGGCCGATATGCACCGTAGCACTTATACATCGGCTAAAAAGCCGATGTCGGCAAGAGCAATAATATAATAATAAATAAGTATTGTGCTAGCCGATCATCGAAGGGATGCTCAAAAATCGGCTATAAACTTGGTAAAATAAACGAGCAGAATGCATAAGTAAATAGATTAAATAAACTCCAACCGATCATAGTTTAAAGTTACTGGTATTGCTATGAAAATACTGCCCGCGCCCGTGCCCGGGCCCTTGCTCACATTGGCTCCCGGGGTCTTCATCCGCTGTCTGTGCCCGTGCTCGGGTTCTTATCTATGCTCATGCCTGGGTCCTTACCTGAGGTCGTGCCCGGGAACTTGTCTGAGGTCGTGCCCGGGAATTTGGCTGAGGTCATGCCCGAGAACTCGCTTGTGCTTGCACTCGGATCGGCAGAGTAAACCAATCGCTAGCCCTTAGCAGATCGTAACAGTAATGTAGGCAAGAATATATAACAAAACAAGCAGTATAATCGGCTGTATTTAAAAAGAGATAACTTATCGGCTAAGCACTCCGATAACAACATTGCATAAAACCCATCGGCTTATCAAGAATAATGTTATTATTCAGTCTAGTAGATCGGACCCAACCGTTGCAGCACAGACTGATAATAATAACGAGATCTCGATAGGCCGATAGATCTAATGCAATCGTGGTGTATATGATAACTTATCGGCTATACACTCAAATAAGACGCTTGCACATAAAGTATCGACTTAGCAGGACCGATTTATCGCTAGCAGTTTAATAGGTCGGACCTAACCGATGCAGCACAAACTGACGATAGACCGCTCCCAGTAAGCCGATACAATCTATGCACGCGTGATGTGATATACCTAATCAATCTATGAGATCAAACTGAACTGATGTAGCCATAGATAAACTAAATATATCGTGGTAAGCCGACTACCATAAACCGACTAGAATATCAGACCTAACCAAGGAAGTCCTAGCCGATAGGTAGCTGGGGTGACGAGACTTACCCTCTCGCAGGAGTTCGGACCTAACCGATGCAGCCTGGCTCGAGAAGCAGGATCCCGTCGGAAGGGTGGCGATGCGCCGAAATTGTATTGATTGAGTGATAATTTACAAGGTCCCCGGGTATACGTATTTATACCCCGAGTTACATGAGTCCTTATTGGACACGGTACATGATTTCCTAATTATAACAGAAAACGCTAACAAATCATGACCGGACACGAGGTCAGGTTTCCTAAAGATAAAAACTTGCCTAATTAATAGGTACAGTAAACAACTGCCAAATAGCGGTCTTCACGACTCCCTCCCGGAATCGGTCTCTTCTGGATCAATTTCCGCCAGTTGACTGCAATTTCCCCTTTGACCGAATCTGACACAAGGCCTTACCAAATTTTGGTGTTAACAGTAGTTTTGTTTGATTACTGTTTATGAAAGGATGTTTGCGGATTGGGAATCTGATTTCGGAAAATATGGTGACGCTGTCGAGGACAGCGAGGCTATGGGCCCGATGTTGCTGGATCAGCTGGTGGAGCTGGATCCCGGAAGCCAACTCTTGGGAGTTGCGCTAACTCAAAGATTGATGCAATTCACTTCGATCCGAGTGAGATCGCACCTTGCCCCGATCGTTGAGAAGCATACACTTAGACTATTCCGAAAGGACTTTAAATAAAATGGATTATAAAATAACCAGCTATCCTTTGAAGCTTGCATTAACCACTTAAGTTCCCATGGCTTGTTGAGTACGCTAGTACTCACCTTTGCTCTATATATATCTTCCCCCCAATGCTAGAAGACGAGCTGGATCCAATCGACGAGGAGTTCTTCTAGAAGTAGGCTGGCTTCGAGGAGTTTTAGGGTTTCGGCTTAGTTCCTAAGTCGCGCATATGTCTTTGGGCTAGTTTCTGCTTCTGCTCTTTTGCTAATGTATCGTTGTGAACTCGGGGTATGTCCGTAGTTCCAACCTGAATGTAAGACTATGTCTATTAATAAAGACAAGTTGTGCCATGATGGTTTCATCACCTGTTATGCCAACACTATATTCTTGGGACTGGTACAGGTTTGTAGGTCAATTGTACGGCTCAGATTCGTCCTTCATGGAATGTCAGTTTAGGGCGTGACACCCATGAAAATGACCCATTTCTAAAGGCATTTAGTTAGAGGTGGCTCAATCCTTTTGCTCATGAATCTCATCGGTGCTAGCTTTGAAACCGGCACTAATGAGAAGGGGTCATTAGTGCCCTAAAGCATAGTACTGGTTGGAGAACCGGTACTAATAAGTATTCCTAACCAGCACTAATGACGATTTTTGTAGTAGTGGAGGATCATTGTCGCGTCTTGTTCATGCGACATCATAGCCGCCTAAGACGGAATCTGAGGCAACACACGGTGCTATGTCTTGTGTGCACCTCAGTGTCGCACACAAGCCGCACAGCACCCTCGCGACAGCGTGGCGGTGTCGCACCACTCTCATGCGACACCGCCGTAATTGTGCCATCACACTACTCACCAGTGACACCAGTGGGGTGGTGGCGGCGGGCACCGGTGTCGCACGGAGGGGGAGCGACATCGCCGTGCTATCTATCGCATCCCTGTCATGTGACACTATGTTGTTGCAAGCCGTCCGTGCGACACCAACGACATATTTTTGCAAATCTTTTAAAAATATTATATTCTTGGAAAAAAGATTACGGGAATAGTATAATTTTTTTTCGTCGATTGATCCCACTAAAATTATTTGAGCGTCCTTGCTATTAGTATTTAAATGTATGGAAGCTATAAAAACTGATGCTTTTTCAATAACGCAATAGAGAACCAAAAATCGAAATAAATCAATAGATATTCATATAATCATATATATAGTGAATATATATATATATGTATGGATTAATTCAAGAAAACTCTAATGTGCACGTGCCCACGTAGCACCAAAATTCCAAATAAAATCACCTGATTCGTAAACCCTAAACTATATACACAAATAACAACCATAGTTATTATATAGATATATACATACAGATTTATTGTTGATCAAACGTTTGATTTTTTTTAACTCCATTAACCAACAAGGCTGATTATTAAATGGAACTTTGACATTTGGGCCGGAAGAATCAAAATTAGTTATGGATGTGTTTTTTTGACATATATCGATCAGCCGTGTCTACCTCAAACATGTTCATCTGTACTATATATCCACATATGGACGTGGTTTGCGCCGCCATTTGACGTACGGACGTATCCGATCCAATCTGCAACAATGTCAGCCGCCGACGCCTCGTCGTCATTGTTGACGGTCACCGCCGCCGCCAAGTGCGGCCAAGCTTCTTCTTCCAACATTGTCGGCAAGATAGAGAGAGGGAAGTACCAAGTACGTGTCGAGTCCTACTCCAAATCTAGGATGACAAAAAACGGCAATTACCTGACGTCCAGCACCTACCTCGTCGGAGGCCAGTCATGGCGGATCCTGTATTACCCCAACGGGAACCACTCGTCGACGAGCGGCCTCATATCCCTCTTCCTCAGCCGTGTCGGCGGTGGCGGGGACGACGGCGACGTGCGCGTCGACGCATACTTCGATCTGGTCATCCAACCCGGCGAAGCGGCGGACCCGCACGGGCACGGATTTAGCTACACCTTTTGGCCAGATTATACCTACGGTTACCCGCACTTCATCTCGCCGGAGAAGCTGGAGAACCCGGCGTATCTCAAGGACGACAGCTTCACCTTCCTGTGGGATATCACCGTGGAGAGGCCACCGTTTGTGGTCGACGTGCCACCGTCGACGCTGTGCTGGCACCTCGGAGATCTCCTCGGGGAGACGGAGGGCGCCGACGTGACGCTCGACGTCGGCGGCGAGACGTTCACCGCGCACCGCTACGTGCTCGCCGCCCGGTCCCTCGTGTTCAAGGCGCAGCTGTTCGGCCCCATGAAGGTGGAGAATGGCACCACCATACGCGTCGACGACATGCACCCCGACGTGTTCAGGGTGCTTCTGCACTTCATCTACACCGACGAGCTGCCGGCCGAGGGTGACGACAAGGACGACGGGGAGGCGATAATGGCGCAGCATCTGCTCGTGGCGGCGGATAAGTATGATCTGCCGAGGCTGAAGCTGATATGCGAGAACAAGTTGTCGAAGCGCCTCGACGTGAGCACGGTGGCGACGACGCTGGCGTTGGCCGAGCAGCACGGCTGCCATGGCCTCAAGGAGGTCATCCTAAGGTTCCTCAAGCTGCCGTCAAACATGGAGGCTGTGGGACGCACCGTTGGTTATAGGCATCTAAGGGAAAGCTGCCCTTCTCTCTTCATATCAGGGCTCATCCGCCCGTAATACGGTTGGTAACATAAATTAACACGAATATGTAGTGATCTATTCCACCAGATATATGGTTGCAATATATGCATGGTGCTGAATCATTTTAAATAGCAAATGAACACTACCAAGCAAATCGGTTTTAAGCCAATAAACTGTAGTTTTGTGCTGTAGCAGTATGAATTTGGAGCTTTTATATATATATATATATATATATATATATATATATATATATATATATATATATATATATATATATATATATATATATATATATATATATATATATATATATATATATATATATATATATTCTTGTGAATTTGGCTGCATCTTTAGTACCGTGTAACAAATATTTGGTCTGGCCTGTTTCCCATCCTTTTGTTTACAACCTGCAGTAGCATCAGTGAAACAATTGCCATCAGTTTTTGTTAACATATCTTTTTCTCTGAGAGTTTTTTCAATAAATCTGGACATATGCTATTCATACTTTTCTTTTCGTTTAGGATTTAACTGACTGCTTTACTCAGTTGATCTCCTTTTATTATACTATATCAGTATCAGAGGGTTTTGATTTATTATGATCCTTTACAAGATATGGAGTGACATATATAACACACTTTCTGATGATGATTTGTGGTTCTTCTAGCAATTACTAGTAGCTAGCTCTGTTTAGTCTGCTATATTGTCTCCAGGAAGAATTAGCAAATGTAGTAAACAAAAAGGGATGTAAGTGGAGAATCCTCTTACCGGCATAAGAACCCACTTAATAGTTCATTTTCTACATGTTAGTATAAAATTTAGAAAAAATAAACTAGAATTATTTTAAATGGACAAAAAATATCCACTTGCCCGATCCACTTGCATCCCTATAAATAGATCAGATCATATATGAAAACATATAAATATTCATAATACTTTATAGCATCAAGACTAGCTAGTAGCTACATTTAGATAGCCTAGTAGTAGTAGGAGGCCAAAAACATACATTGATAACCTTCGGAGGAGTTTCTGCATTGAAATCCTTTTATTAATAGCTTCTGTAGTGAAATTGAACAGTGCACATTTTTACAAATAATTGTTATAATTATGAAGAAGTATTTTAAATAGTACATCACTACTTTAATAATATTAGTGTACAAAAGGCTATTTTTATGCATGCTTATTGGTTTGTAGGATCACGCTATGCATTGTTGAATTGCTTTCTTTGATTTATTTTTTACTATTTGGTATGTTTATATTAAATTGATTTATGATTTTGGATAGAAACAATGCTTTCCTTCTATTTGTTCTCATGTGTACCCCTTAATTTTAATCGTGCGTTTGCCACTGCGCACCCCTTACTAAGGTCTTTTTCACGAACACTCAAGATATGGCTGTAATAATCCAGTAGCTAGTCATGGTTGACAGTCACCAGGAATCACCCAGATCTGAATGCTTCTGAGGGTCTGCAGTGCATCCACTGAGTAAACATCCTACATACTACACTGTGTGTAACTACTACGTAGGATCGAACACAAGAACCAAGCCTAACAGAAAGAGGGTGAATGGTAGGAACACCAAAAACCAAAATCTTTTACGGAATAAAAGATACCCTCAAACCTGGATGGAGTGCACCGGTTAGACCGGCGGTCTGACCGCCGTATGTCCACCGGTAGAACCACCGCTTCGCCGCCGCGCTCTTGTCGGATGAACCGTTGGAATTCAGAAGGATACACACCGAAGATGCTCTTCAAAGTAGATTAACTTTATTGCATCAAGATGTGTTTACAAAGTGCATACAAAGCACTCCCCTCTCTCAAAACTAAACCCTAACTTTTCTCTCTTTTAAACGTTATATCTCTATAGCCTCCATCCCTCATCTATTTATACCTCAACCATCCTACACTAAGTAGGAGTAGAACTCCTAGTCCCACTAGGATTCAAACCTTCACTTACCAAATCTAATTACAATTTATCAAATTAAATTCTCTTTTCCGTAGCCAACTTAGACTCCCCAACGCGCAGGAATCACTGTAGCAGACGTTTCACTGTAGCAGACCGACCTGTAGCGACGTCCTGTACTGTTTGCCGAGTCTGAGTACTGTAGCGATCCGGTCCGCGCACTGTAGCAACCCGATCCGATACTGTAGCAATGACCCGAGTACTGTAGCAATCTCTCATATTTTCTTTTCTCCGAATTTCTCCGTGATTTTTCCAGCGCTTACACACATGACTTGTGAAGCCTGTTACGAATACCTCCCACACGGTGTCCAGCCACCGTGTGCCACCTTGTGTCCAACCTCGTCACCCGGTATTCTTGACCGTTCTGGATCTCGACTCCTCCCTGAGTTTTGTCCCGATCCTACCGTTGACTAATGTTGACCACAAGACAAACTGACTTTAATCCAATCTTGTCACATGGCATCCCGACCGTGCTAGACCTCCGCTCCTCCCTGAGCGTAGTCCCGGTCTTCACCATTGACTAAGTTAGACCTCAAGTCACCTGCACACAAATCGACAAAACAATCGTTTCTGGGCACAGATATCGCAACCTGACCCACATTAGTCACACACTCACGCCAACATCCACATATATTTTCAATCCAAAGTTCACTAAATAAATCATTTGCAAAGCTAATTTGTTCATCACAAAATATTAATCATGGCAATGATTCTACATACTAATTTATAACTTTTATCTCACATGCCTGTCTTATGTTGGTCGTATTGTTTGTGCAATTAAATAAAGGCTTGTTTATCAAATAAAATCTAGTTCTGAATGTTTTATTTTTTTTAACCAACATTTCTCATGCAACTAAGACCTCGAATTGTGCTCCCTAGCCTATGAATCCAACTAAACTATTCTCTTTGTTTAGAACTTAGAGCAGACCAACTGTTCTGCTACAACTCAATATTTGATGATTTCATGCCATTTCGTTCCATTATATAATACCTTTTAGAAAGTTCTCACTATATTTTGCTAAAATAAATATAACACACGCCCTTGTTTTTAAAGCTTAGCAAGACTAGTTCAGATCAGAGAATGGCAACGGGGCTTCCCCCACCAGGTACTAGCTGTCCTTCCCTGTCCTCGTGCTGAAAAAAAAAAATCCCACGTCCCCATCCCCATCATCGCACGTGGTGGTCGAGCCTGGCGTCATGGCAGCCGATTGGATATGAGGAATGAGGACAAAAAGAGAGGAGAGGTTAGGAGGAGTGGAGACGAGTGGAAAACTGAAGTGCTGCTAAGGTTTTATTGGTATACATGGAACTTTGAATTGGACCTTTTAAATGAGCCTTTTAACTTTTATATGGGTTATGGCTTTATAGGGTGGTGCACATGTCCCTAATAACATGGGAGCCATGGGGATTTGAGGTCAGGGATAGTCCCCGTCCCTAGCCCACCCAATAGGTGAAGAGTTTGGCTGAAAACAACATCATGAATAATAATATGCTCCTATTTGTAGTCTTAAATAGAGTTTTCCTCCATTAGAGTCGGGGTTTGGGGCCATTGTCATCTCTAGTTTAGATTAAAAGTATTAGAAACACAGGTTCACTAGAGAATATGATATGAATAATTTCTGACTACAAGAGCAGCTAATTAGTAGGAACTTTTGGGTAGCAAGTTTCTAAAATCGCCACTTTGTGGTTTGAAGTCAATTAACAACTATATGATGTGAACCACCCTATTCATTCATACCTTGGTTGAGTAGACTTGAGAGTACTGTGCTTTCATTGCTTGTACCTAGCTTGTGGATTCCATGAGGAAACAGAGCGACTTTTACCATTTTATTTTTCTTTAACTAGGTTAATAATAAATAATGGGAGAATTTCCTAGAGCTATGCATGGGAAATCGCAGACAAAGTACCGAGGAACAAGCTGAAAACATATTCAACTTACTGATACTCTTTTTATAAAAGAAACAACTAAAGAAGCAGATAACTACTACAACTCTAATAAATGAGTATTACATCGCTGGTCAACGAGAAAATAAATTGTTATGGTACAACTAGCCTAAAGGAAATAAGGCACTGTTCGAAGCGACAGATCAAAAAGTAAAAATTCTTCGTTTTCGAGCATGTTTTCTGATATGTTAAACGGTATATTTTTTATAATTTTTTTTTTGCTAAAAATTGCTTTAAAAATCAAATAAATCTAATTTTCAAATTTATAATAATTAAAATTTAATTAATCATATACTAATGACTTATCTCGTTTTGTGTGCGCTAAAAATTTTAGCCTCAGCTCCGATCGCTGTCTAAGACCATTCATAGCAGCAACAGTAGCACATCAAAGGTGTCTTGAGACTTTTAGTGACGCCTGAAAAAGGGATACGACTTATGTTGTCGTCACCAGCTCTAACTAGTTCATATCACAGCAGACCCTACCAATGAAGGTCAAGGTTTTCTTTTTCTAAAATTTTAGTTACTGGTTCTCCAACACAACCCTCCAAACTAAAATGAACGGCTACACCATTCCAAGTGGTTGCCATATCCAAATCAAAGCCAAACCAAGGGTTGGGTTGTACTGTTATGTGCGTAGCTAGCTATGTGTAATGGTTGTATTTTTAATTTGTGCCAAAACTATTTTAAATAAAAACCTAAATTCAAAGTGGCTCTTTACTCGAGTTTGAAACTTTGTGCCTATGTGTGATCTCAAAAATTTATCCAAAAATCAGCCCTAGAACCTCTACAAAAATTAGAAACCCTATTCAAATCAATTTACAAAATTTAAAACCTTCAAAACCAATCAAATCAATCCCTGGAAAAATATCAGATGGCACTATGCATGCCGGGCCGCCTCCCCTTCCTTTCCGGCCTGTTCTCTCTCTCTCCCTCGCTGGCCTGCTTGGCCCAGCCAAGCGCGCGCGGGATTAAATCCCTGCGGGTCCCGCTCATCAGCCGCTCCGGCAGAGTCTCTCTCCCGGCCACCCGATGCTCGCACGTGGACGGTTGAGAACGACGCTGCCATGCGAGCCCACTTGTCAGCCCTGACGACAGTGTCGTCGTCTTCCTCTCGCCTCCGCTCGGCTTCTCTCTCTTCTCCCGATCTCTCTCGATCTCTCCTCGTCCATACCTCTTTGTCTAACTCCCCTTTTTAAGCACCGGCCTCCGTCGTCAACGCCGCCGTCCCATCCTTGCATCAACACCGGAGAGAAAACCGCTCCGCCATCGTCACCGCGAGCTCCGGAGTCAAGGAGCTTGACACAGCAGCTTTTTCCCTCACCGTTGGAGGCCACATGGCAACGAGCATGCGCGGGCACCTCGTCCCGTCGCTTCGCCATCATCTCCTCTTCCCGCTTTTCCCCTTTGCCCCGCATGATGCAAGCCACAGCGAGCTTCGCCATTGCTATGTCCCGTCAGCTGAGCTCGAGCTTATCCTTCTGTGCCACCACCTTTGTTCGCCGTCGGTTAGTGCCCAAGCTCCGCTATAAATAGGGCAACATCCCCTCCTATTCCGGTCACCAAGACGAGCCCCCGAGCCAGCCCTTCACCGAGAGCATTCCTCCGCCGTGTTCTGACCCGAGCGCCGTCGCCGTTCCCGACCACCGTAGACCAAGCCACCATCACCGCTGAGTTCCTTGAGTCACCACGAAGTTCCTCCGCCCCTCATCGTCGCCAATTAGCCCCTAAATCGAAAACGCCCAATTTCCGTCGCCGCCGTCCGCCATCACCGCCATTCTGATTCCAGCCGTTGACAGAGGTAAAGCACAATTAACTCCCTTTTTTTCCCTTCCTCACGTAATCCCGAACTCAAACCAGTCTACCCCGAGCCCTTCCGCCGTCCTAATGGTCGCCGGCGACGATCTTTTCTCTCTGCCGCCGCCGCCGGTTCGGGATGACCGTCGCCGACCATCTTCCGCCGCCCGCCAGTCCAATCCAAACCTCTCATCTGTTTCGCCATCGTCTCCGCATCCCGTAGCCATCGGTCACTCGCCATGGTTCGCTGTCGCCGGCGAGATTGACTCCGGCGATCGTTGTCCGTCGATCCCCCGCCGTGTCAACCCCGTCAAACCAGCCGACGTGGCATTGCCGCGTGGGCGCCACGTCAGCTGACGCGGGCCACCCGGGCTCACGTGGCATTTCCCCTCACAGTCGCTGACCGCCCGGTCCCGCCCGTCAGCATCCCCATCTCTCTTTGTTAGCACTAACATGCCAGGCCCACCCGTCAGCGAACCCTCTCTCTCTCCTCGGCCCCACCCGTCAGACCTCCCTTCCTCACTGTTGCACCGGCCCCACGTGTCAGTCACAGTCCCCTTGTTTCTCTATCTGACCCAAGGGCCCCACCTGTCAGCCTCTGGACCCCTTTTCTTTATTTTCTTTTTATTCCTTTTCTTTTCTTAAATAATTTTAATCCTTTTTATTCCAAGAAAATGACTCAAACTTTGAAAATCCATAACTTTTACACCGTAACTCCGTTTTTGCTCATTCAACTCTCGAAATTTTTCTAAAAATGAGATCTACACATTGGCACTATTAGTTGTATGAGATAGGTTCTGATTCTTGGTGTTCTTGCCTATTTTCTTTTTGCGACGCGTAGAGACCGTTTCCGAGGAGTCGCCGAAGGAAGTTTTTGTCGAAGACTCGCAAGACCTCGAGCAAGGCAAGTCATCCTTAATCATATTGGACCCATAATTTAAAATTTATTTTAATTTCTAAAACTTGCATAATTAGGAACACGACTGTTATCGGCCGCGATTCGTAATCAAATCCGTCAGGCCTAACCCATTTGCTGTATTTTACCCACCTTGGATAAATTGATGCCCTGTCCTTTGTAACCTTGTCATCTTGATGTTCATACTTGAGTACGAATATCGATAATCCCATTTTATCTAAAATAAAATATGATGATGGAAAAAACTAGGGTTTTAAATCAAATGATTTTTAACCTCGACACCCTTGGTCGATTGTTGGAGAAATAAAATAGTTTTATAAAAATTTTAATCGAATCAGTCCAGCCTAACCTATTTGCTGCATTTGACCCTGCCTTGGATAAATTGATGCCCTATCCCTTGTAACCTCGTCATCTTGATGTTCGTACTTGTGTACGGATGTCAATGACCCCTTTTTACCTAAAATAAAATATGACGATGGAAAAATCAAGGTTTTAAATAAAATGATTTATTAAACCTCGACACCCTTGGTTTAGAAGTTTGCAAAATAAAATAGTTTTACAAAACTTGGTCATGGGTTGTCGCTGCCTGTGTGGCTCCGACCTCACGTGAAATTTAAGGACCGTTTCCTTGAGGAATTGCACTGAGCATATTACAGTGCGACCACACGGGTGGAATGGGACACCCCTGGCTGAGTAACTAGTGTTTCTAGGATGGTTATCGGTTGCTAATAAATGTGGGAGCGGTTAGGTGCCAAGAGAGCGATATATCCCTGTCTCTAAGTACAGGAAATGAGTTCCTAGTACTTGGTTGAGAGAACCCATTTATAGGGCAACATGCTATCCTGGGAAGGCTTTGGAAAGGTCTTGTCGCGAATCTCCCCACTTGGCCAGTGTGGGAGTAAGCTCGTGTCGTGTGGAAAAAGCGTGCACCCTTTGTAAAGGTTTATAAACTGTTCGAACAGCCGTGCCCACGATTATGGGCGAATGTGAAGTGATTCCTCTAGCGTAGATTTTATTTTATAAATATCTGTGTAATTGTTTTACGGGTTGAGATCCGTTACCAGAATCGATTTGTATGACTGATGGATGGCCTGTGTAGCTTGAAACGGGCTTGTGTGACTGTAACGCTCCCCTCCCGCTAACCTGTTCAGGTTAAAGAGGAGGAACGTCGTTACTTGTAATATCTGTACCAGTCCTAGGAGACCAGCTGGTACATACAGGACATTGGTGGATCACAGGCAAACCTGTTTTATTTATCATACATAGTCCTTACATAAGTTGCAGCCTCGAACATAACCCAAGACATGCAACGATACATTACAAAAGCATGCCGCGAAGATACACGGGTAGACCTATACCCACAAGCATGGCTTGGGGACCTAGACCGAAACCCCAAATCTCCTCGTACTCAACTTGATCTTGGTAGAACTGGCTGAGGGTGGGGTTTTCATCTTCATAGGCTTCTGAGGGAAAAATATGCAAGGGTGAGTATACGAGGTACTCAGCAAGTCATGGAAATTATATGGTATGCAAGGTTTAGCAAGGAATGTTAGGATTATTTTCGCAAAAGCAGTTTTCAAAGAATTTGTGATTTTAAAACTCTAAGTGTTCTCTTTGAGTTGTCGAAAAGAAGCTCACGCTTCAATCCATTCTATGAGTTGCTTTGCAACAACTCACCACAGCTAAGTTAGTCGGGAAGAGACTCGTGTCTCAACCCATTTCACAAGTCTGAGACTTGTCACAAATTTCGATTCGGAGCATACCATCCTCTGGTACCTCCATTTAGGTGGATTCTCTTTATCTCAAAACTTGTTATTTACTCAGACAAACTCAACTATAGTGTCATCTAACACCTTGGGTCACACAGGCCATCCATCAGTCACATAGACCGATTCTGGTAACGATTCCCAACCCGCAAAACAATTGCTCAGATATTTGTAAAATCAAATCTACGCTAGAGGAATCACTTCACAACCGCCCGTAACCGTGGGCATAGCTGTTCGAACAGTTCATAGACCTTTGCAAAGGGTGCACGCTTTTTCCACACGACGCGAGCTTACTCCCACACTGGACAAGCGGGGAGGTTCATGACAAGGCCTTCCCAAAGCCTTCCCAGGATAGCATGTTGCCCTATAAATGGGTCCTCTCAACCAAGTACCAGGAACTCATTTCCTGTACTCAGGGACGGGGGTATGTCACCCTCTTGGCACCCAACCGCTCCCACATTTATTAGCAACCGAAAACTATCCTGGGAATACTAGTTACTTGGCCAGGGGCATCCCATTCCACCCGTGTAGTCGCACTATTGTATGTTCAGTGCAATTCCTCAAGGAAACGGTCCTTAAAAGTCACGCGGAGTCGGAGCCACATAGGCAGCGACAACCCATGACCAAGTTTTGTAAAACTATTTTATTTTCCAAACTTCTTGACCAAGGGTGTTGAGGTTTAATAAATCATTTTATTTAAAACCTTGATTTTTCCATCGTCATATTTTATTTTAGGTAAAAAGGGGTCATCGACATCCGTACACAAGTACGAACATCAAGATGACGAGGTTACAAGGGACAGGGCATCAATTTATCCAAGGCAGGGTCAAATGCAACAAATAGGTTAGGCCGGACGGATTCGATTACGAATCACGGCCAATAAAAGTCATGTTCCTAATTATGCAAGTTTTAGAAATTAAAATAAATTTTAAATCATGGATCCAATATGGTCAAGGGTGACTTGCCTTCCTCGAGGTCGTGCGAGTCTTCGACAAAATCGTCCTTCGGCGACTCCGTGGAAATAGCCTCTACGTGCTGCAAAAATAAAACACACAAAAACACTAAGAATCAGAACCTATCTTATACAACTAATAGTGCCAATGTGTAGATCTTATTTTAAGAAAAATTTTGAGAGTTGAATCGGCTCAAACGGAGTTACGTTTTAAAAGTTATGAATTTTCAAAGTTTGGATAATTTTTTGAAAATAAAAAGGATAATAATTATTTTAGAAAAGAAAAGGAAGAAAAGAATAAAAAGGGGTCAGAGGCTGACAGGTGGGGCCCTTGGGTCAGAGAGAGGTGTTCTGGGGCTGACATGTGGGACCGGCAACAGTAGAGAGAAAGAGCTGAGACTGAGAGGTGGGGCCTGGTGCTACAGTGAAGAGATAGAGAGAACAGAGGCTGGCTGGTGGGACCAAGGTGTCAGTGGTGGAGAGAGGAAGTGCGGCGCTGACAGGTGGGCCTGTTGGGTCGGTGCGGGGTCGGGGACGCCGACACGTGGGGTCCAGGAGATGGGCCGCGGTGGCTGACACGGCGGGGGATTGACGGCCGACGATTGCCGGAATCGATCTCGCTACCGGCGACGGATCTTGGCGAGCGGTCTACGACTACAGGGAGCGAAGACGACGGCGAATCGCATGAACAGCTTGGATTGGATTGGAAGGCGGCGGAAGATGGTCGGCGACGGTGGTCTAGAGCCGACGGCAGCGGCAGAGGGAGAAGATCGTCGTCGGCGACCATTTAAATGGCGGAATGGCTCGGAATTGGTTGGTCTGAGTGCAGTGTTTCGCGAGGAAGAGAAAGGGAAAGGTTAATTGGATTATACCTTCATCTACGGCGAGATACAGAGCGGAGGCGATGGGGACAGCGGTGCGGGAATTTGGGCATTTTTGATTTAGGAGCTAATTGGCGACGGTGAGGGACGGAGGAGCTTCGGGGTGGCTCAAGGAACTCGGCGGTAGCGGTGGCTGGGTCTGCAGTGGTCGGAATCAGCGGCGGCGCTTGAGTCAGTAGGTGGCGGAGAGAGGATCACGTCGGCAAGCTTGCTCAGGCTCGGATTCTTGACGACTGGAGGAGGAAAGAGCTGCTCTACTTATAAGGGAGCTCGAGAGCTAGCGGACAACGGTCTAAGGCGGTGGAAGCCGGAGATAAGCTCGAGCTCGGCGATTCGACACAACAATGGCGGAGCTCTATGGCTTGCATCATCCGAGCTCCAGAGAGGAAAAACGGGAAGAGGGAATGATGGCAAAGCGATGGGACGGGGAGCTCGGGCGTGCGGTTTGACTTTGGGGGCTTGCCGAGGAGAAAAGCTGGGCGGCCATGGCGTGGGTGACGTTGGGCGTACGGGACGAGATGGCAGAGGGGTTTCTCTGGCGCTGACGCCCACGCGAGGATGGCGAGGGTTGACAAAGGCGCTCCGTGCGATTTATGGTGAAGACCGGCCGGTATGGGCAGGTACGGGGAGAGAATAGAGAGAGAGCCAAGAGAGATCAAGAGAAGAGAGAGAGAGAGCGAGCGAGGACGAGAGAATGACGACAATACTGTCGCCGGGCTGACAAGCGGGTCCGCTGGGCAGAGCTGATCTTGTTCGTCCACGCGTTTGCATCGATCAGCCAAGAGCGAGGCAGAGGCGAGGACGGCTGTGCATGGGCCTGGGGGATTTTTAATCCACGCACGCGCGCTCGGCTGGGCCGAGTGGGCTGGCGAGAAGGAAACAGGGATGGGCTGAGAAAGGAAGGAGGCGGCCCGACAAGCACAATGGCTTTTATTTTTTTCCAAGGGCTGATTTAAATAGGTTTTGAAGGTTTGAATTTTGAAACTTGATTTAAATGGGGCTTTTAATTTTTGGAAAAATTCTGGGAAGTTTTGCAGAGATTCTAGGGTTGACTTTGGAGAATTTTTTGACATCTCACATAGGCACAAAAACTCTAAAATCGAATAAAGAGCCATTCTTTTGAATTTAGATTTTTATTAAAATAGTTTTTAGCACAAATAAAATGCAACCATTACAGTGACCCGGAGTGTCAGATGACACCGTAGTTGAGTTGTCTGAGTTAAGTGACAAAGTTTTAAAATAAAGAATCCACCTAGATGGAGGTACTAGAGGATGGTACGCTCTGAATCGAAAATTGTAACAAGTCTTAGACTTGTGGAATGGGTTGAGACGCGAGTCTCTTCCCGACTAACTTAATTGTGGTGAGTTGTTAAAAAGCAACTCACTGAATGGATTGTAACGTGAGCTTCTTTCCGACAACTCAAAGAGCACACTTAGAGTTTTAAAACCACAAAATCTGTGAAAACCACTTTTGCGAAAATAACCCTAACCTTCCTTGCTAAACTTTGCATGCCACCTAATTTCCGTGACTTGCTGAGTACCTCGTGTACTCATCCTTGCTTACTTTCTCCTAGAAGTCTATAAAGATGAAGACCCCACTTTTAGCCAGTTCTATCAGATCAAGTCGAGTATGAGTAGTTTTAGGGTTTCGATCTAGATCTCAAGCTTTGTTTGTGGGTATAGGTCTATCCGTGTTATTCCGCTGCTTACTTTTGTAATGTACCATTGTATGTCTTGGATTCTGTCCGAGATTGCAACTTATATAAGGACTATGTATATTAAATAAAATAGATTTGGCTGTGATCCACTGATATTCTGTATGTATCAGCTGGTCTCCTTGGACTGGTTCAGGTATTATAGGTAATGGCGTTTCTCCTCTGTTGACCTGTACGGATTAACAGAAGAGGGGCGTTACACTATGCTGCATGGCAATGGGTTTCTGGATGAACAAGCTGCGGAGGAACCTTACTCCAGAATATCATCGCATTCACCACAACGGATTTCAGGATGGTCCAGCAGTAACGGTCGCAATTAACATATCCCAACACCTCTCAATCCTACAAGCATGCGCACACAAGTAGGAAGCATTGTGAGATGCTGATCGATCATGCTAACTAGCTTATGAACACTAGCAAATAATCGATTTCATACCCCTACGGAAGAACTGTTTAGTTTTGTTCAAGCAGACAAGCACTGCATCTTCTGAGCTCCTCTATATATCCTTTATGTGCACCAAATATGGGACAAACTGACCACATCTTTTTCTATGACGACAATGCTAGGACATGAAATTTGTTATTAGTTTTATTTTTACAATTTGTAACAATTTATTGGTAGATATGATGCAAATGTGAGTTGTGACCACCTCTTTATTCTTTTAGAAAATTATTATTAATTTTATTAAGTAATATGATTTATTAAGGAAGCAACTTTTTCTACCGTATACAGTTCCTTCATGTCCTCTGCTCTACTTTGAAGAGGACTCAACCAAGTTTGTTTTATAGACAGGTGTTATACACTTTAAGCTTCAATGTTGAATGCAAGCTATTGAATAATATTAAACCTGCCATTTAGTCGGTCCAGATCAATAATACATGTTGATGTTCTACCTTTATGGGCTATCCAACATGTACGCCTCGTTGCAGAGATGGGATCACGTGGAGATGCACCGGAGCAAGGCGAACGCCGCGCCACAAGCAACCTGGTCAGAGCAGCTGCATAGGCTGCACAAACTGAAGATGGTCTATTGAACTAGAGAGTGCCAATTACTGACTATCCTTGGATTTACCCATCTCTATCAGAGAGAGTTGGGATGAAACAGCTGTTGTAATGCTTGTTGAATGGTAAGTAAGAGTGGTGGCTGGAGGCAAGAAGCTCTTTTCGGAAAAGCTCCTTATACTGATCTGCTGGCTTGCATGGAAAGAATGTAATGCACGCATCTTCCACCAAACCTCTAAACAAGCGCAAATTCTCTTATCTGAAATCAAGGATGAGATCGAAGTGTGGCGGCAAGCAGGCATCTTTAAAATTGTAAATCTGTAATTTTCTTTCCGGATGTGTAGCGCTTGCTACACTAGGGTGACAGGCGTTTTGGGCTAGGCGTCCAATCAACAGGCATCTCTGTTGATGTTTGTGAACTTTGTAAATTCCCATTCAAGTCTTAATAACATTCGGTCGGCCTAATCTTTTCGGCCGGCCTGACAAAAAAGTAAGAAATATGACACCACTGAATTCTGACATTAAAGTGACTGCTGGGCCCTGATTAGCTTAGACTCTTTATCCACATACTTGAATGGATTGGACTGAAATATCTTAAACCTTTCCTTTCAGTGCTGTGTTCGAATCATAATTTCGGAGAAGATAAAAAAATAATAGTTTTGTACCGGCAGCATATAATGATAAGAAATTACGGAAGAGAGATTTCAGTCCAAATATCCTTTTTAATGAGACACGAGAATCATTTTATTTATTTATTCTTTGAGGATGGGGAAATTTTTTATTAGCACGATGGGGAAATTTATATAGGAAAAATGACAATTGCTGATGAAATGTCAGACCGATGGCTTGTCTTATCTGCAATTTGGCCTATAAAAAAAATAACAATCCACATGCACACTGGGCATTCACCTAACAGCATCTTTCGTCATGGCCAGCTCTGTTCCAGGCTGTGAATACTCCAAGTCAAACGAACTGCACCAATCACATATCGTCTTCTCCACTGCTGCATAAGAGGCAGCCCATCTCGATCGTCGTCTTCCTCGCGGCGATGCCATTGCTGCACCCATCAAAGGCCTCACTCGCAGTGTTTCTTTCCTTGCAATATAGAGTTTGAACAACTTTATGCTTGTCGTGGTTGGAGCACATTGAAAGGTCGGCTCGCTCAGTCGCCATCTTGTGCGTGCTGCTGCCATTCCCTACGATCTGCCTTCCATGTCCAGCAAGTTTGCCTCATATACGAGAGAAAAGCACCTCAATTTGTGCCCGTAATTTCTTCTTTCTCGTTTGCCCGTTGACCCAAGAAGATATCGAAAGGTAACCCCATTAATTTTTCTAGTTCTTCAGTTTCAGTAATTAGTATGCAAACACATGGTGCATCATAAAATACTCTGGTGAAATTGCTTGAACTAAAGTTTTGCCCATTTTCAGACTGTTATTCAATTAATTTACTTGGACATTTTGGTGCAACACCTTCAACTAGTTTCTCTATGGCAACTTGCTAGCTAGAGATGTGCTCCTCTGTAACAATGATACTCTGAAACTGATTGAACTTCCATTTTCAGACCATGTTATTCTCGTGAGTAATATACTTTGAAATTTTGGTGCATTACCCTGATACCCTCGACAAGTTTCTCTATGGCAACCATACTGGATTCTTTGATTGGATCATGCGCAAACAAGTTGCAAGAGATCATTACTGAGGAGGCAATACTAATTTTAGGTGTAGAAGAAGAACTCAGAGAACTACAGGAAAGAATGAAACAAATACATTGCTTTATCAGTGATGCTGAGCGAAGGGGCATGGAAGACTCAGCAGTACACAATTGGCTTTCTCGACTAAAAGATGCTATGTATGACGCTGATGATATTATCGATTTGGCTAGTTTTGAAGGAAACAAGCTATTAAATGACCATTCTTCTTCATCAAGTAAATCAACAGCATGCAGTGGGCTTTCACTTCTCTCTTGCTTTTCCAATATTCGGATTCGCCATGAGATTGGTGATAAAATCAGAAGCCTGAACAGAAAAATAGAGAAAATCGTAAAGGATAGAATATTTGGAACACTTGAGAATACACAGCCAACTGATAAAGGTTCAACATCAGAACTGAGAAAAAGATCTCACATTGTTGAACCCAACCTTGTGGGGAAAGAGATTGTACATGCTTGCAGAAAATTGGTGAGCCTGGTGCTTACACACAAGGAAAAGAAGGCTTACAAGCTCGCCATTGTTGGAACAGGGGGAATTGGAAAGACAACACTAGCTCAAAAAGTATACAATGATCAGAAATTGAAAGGTAGCTTTGACAAACATGCTTGGATTTGTGTTTCTCAGGACTACTCCCCAGTTTCTCTTTTGCGACAACTGCTTAGAGCCATGGATATTCATTCTGCACAAGATGAATCAGTTGAAGAGCTCCAAAGCAAGCTTGAATCAGCCATTAAGGACAAGAGTTTTTTCCTTGTGTTGGATGATCTATGGCAGTCTGATGTATGGACCAATCTAATAAGAACTCCACTGCATGCTGCAGCCTCGGGAATAATTCTAGTAACTACTCGGTATGATATTGTCGCTAGAGAAATTGGGGTTGAGCAACCACATCGTGTCGACCTGATGTCACTAGATGTTGGTTGGGAGTTACTATGGAAGAGCATGCACATTCAGGACGAGAAAGACACGCGAAATCTGCGGGACATAGGGATTGAGATTGTTCAGAAATGTGGTGGGCTACCTCTTGCAATCAAGGTTATTGCTAGAGTTTTGGCTAGCAAAGATAAAACAGAGAACGAATGGAAAAAGATTTTAACAAAAAGTTTTTGGTCCATTAATAAGCTTCCTATGGAAATAAGTGGTGCTTTATATCTAAGTTATGATGATTTACCACAGCATTTGAAGCAATGTTTTCTTTATTGTATTATGTATCCTGAAGACTGGGTCATTCGCCGTGATTATCTTATCAGGATGTGGATTGCTGAAGGCTTTGTACAAGAGCGCAAAGATCAATTAGTAGAAGATACAGCAGAAGAATACTACTATGAGCTAATAAGTAGGAATCTCCTCCAACCAGTTGACACAACTTTTGATCAGAGCAGATGCAAAATGCATGATCTGTTAAGGCAACTTGCTTGTTATTTATCAAGAGAAGAATGTTATATTGGAGATCCAGAATCACTAAAAGATCATACTATATGTAAACTGCGACGCATGTTAGTTGTCACAGAGAAAGATTTGGTAGTCATACCTAGTACGGGTAAGGAGGAAATTAAGTTGAGAACTTTTCGTACCAATCAAAAGCCACTAGGAGTTGAGAACACATTTTTCAAGAGATTGATGTATCTTCGTGTTTTGGATCTGAGTGACTTACTTGTGCAAAAAATACCAGATTGTGTTGGAAATTTAATTCATCTACGTTTGCTTGATCTTGATGGAACCCGTATAACCTGTCTTCCAGAGTCTATTGGTGCTCTAAAAAATCTCCAGATGTTACACGTACAGAGGTGTGAATTTTTGAACAGTTTGCCTAGTGCCATCACTCGGTTATGCAATTTAAGGCGGCTTGCTCTAGATGAGTCAACAATAAATCAGGTTCCAAAAGGGATAGGAAGATTGAAATTCCTCAATGATCTAGAAGGATTTCCTGTTGGTGGTGGAAGTGACAATAATGAAAAGCAAGATGGATGGAACTTGCAAGAGTTGGCTGATCTTTCACAGTTGCGTCGGCTTGACTTGAACAAATTGGAAAGAGCAACTCCTTGGAGCAGTACGGATTCATTGTTGCTATCCGACAAAAAGCATCTGAAAACACTTAATCTATGCTGCACTGAACCGAGTGATGAAGCATATCCAGAGGAAGGTGTTAGCAATGTTGAGATGATCTTTGAGCTGCTAACTCCTCCACGCAATTTAGAAGAACTTCATATTATAGAATTCTTTGGCCGGAGGTTCCCCACCTGGCTTAGTACTTCCCATTTGTCTTCACTAACAAATTTGAGCCTCATATATTGCCAATCCTGCGTGCGTCTTCCACCAGTGGGGCAGCTACCAAACTTGAAATACCTAAGAATTCTGAGAGCAACCGCAATTACCAAGATTGGGCCCGAATTTGTTGGCTGCGGGGTGGGTAATCTCGGACCCACAGAGGTAGTTGCTTTCCCCAAGCTCGAAGTGTTATTCATCGAAGATATGCCCAACTGGGAGGAGTGGTCCTTTGTTGAAGAAGAAGAGGAGGAGGAGGAGGCGGAAGCAGCTGCAGCATCTAAGAAAAATGGGGAAGCCCTGTCTCCCAAGTCGTGGCTGCTGCCCTGTTTGGACAAGTTGCAACTTGTGAAATGCCCCAAGCTGACGGCTCTCCCACGACAGGTTGGACAGCAGATCACCAGCTTGAAGGAGCTCCTTATAAGAGATGCAAGCTGCTTGAAGATAGTGGAGGACCTCCGCTTCCTCTCTGGTTCCCTTTCAGTTTATGGATGTGAAGACCTGGAGATAGTCTCCAACCTTCCCCAAGTGAGAGAGCTCTATGTAAGTCGTTGCCCAAATTTGAGGCGTGTTGAGGAGTTAGGCAGTTTGGAGCAGCTATGGCTGGACAAGGATATGCAGGAGATTTCTTCCCTGTGGGTCCCTCAGCTTCAAGAGCAACGCCATCAGCTCTATGGAGACGAGCTGGAGGTCAATGAGTGGCTGAGATCCAGTTAATTGGATGGCACAAGGTATGTACACTGATTGCTTGGGATTTTTCACTCTTCCGTTGTATACAGTTATTCTAGCATTTAATAAGTTGTTTAAGTTGCATGCACCGCTTGACTGTTCAATGATCTCTATGAGACTCTTATTTAGTATTTTTTTTCATTAGTTTTGCATATAACTATCACGCCATGGTCAAGGTTTGCGTTAAGATGTGCCTAAACATCCTCCATGGGATGCTAAATTAATGTACTATCGTACATTTACTATTACTACAAAAATACCCATACGTTGTTACACAAGTAAAAAAATCACACCGAGAGCTCTAGGGTCTGTCTGTGACTTTTACTGCTCTACGTAAGTTGGGTTTAAAGAAGAGATGAACAATGGTCCCATATATCAAAATTTTAGAGAGTTATTGGTGGTGTGATGAAAAATTCACCACTCACTGCTATCAGTACTTTTTTTTTAAAGAACTATAGATATGTTGCAGTAATACATAACTCTAAAGATAGAGATACAAATTACTTCTAAAAAAAATATAAAGTTATAGCACTAAAAAATTGGCACGATGGCACTATGTGCCAGTAGGAATATCCCATATACATATATCCATCGTCCAAGGATTTGGAGACAAAAAAAAATATTTAGCATTTGATACACAAGCTGCATAAGTGCAGGACTACTAGGCATAATGGGCTTCGTTAGGCTAGGAGATAAATAACAGTGCATTCAACTAGACAATGCCAGCTAGGATGTAGATTAGCGTACGTGCAATTGTCCTTCCATGCCACAAGTGTGTTTTATATCACATCATGCATCTTTGCATAAGATATTGAAGTTAGCATGCACTATTTTATAAAAACACATATGTACGTGAATTTTTGCAAGACATTAGGTCTACAGAGTAGTCATTTTATATTTAGCCAAAACTAGTCAGGCGCAATGTTATATTTTTTTTTGCGGCCTGTGAGTAGGATATTGAACATAAAGGGATGTGCGCAGCATCTGTTCCTAGGGTAGGGCTACTGATGTTTGTTTAGTGCCAAAAAGATAAAAAACAATAACCACCTAAATGCTTTTATATTGGCTCAAATTGATTAATATTCTTGTTCATATTCCTATCTATTAAAATAACCAGAGGATATTGCCGACAAGCCTATGTGTAGTTTATATGTGGCTTTTCCTTAAGACTTCTTTTTAATGTATGTCTAATGTCTAGTAGGTTCAATTCCAAAAAAAATATGATTATTGCAAAACTGATGGAACTTATATTTTCTTTTGCTTAATTATGTTATTGAATTACCAAATTGCTTACATATGTAGCCATGCTTAATTTTGTGTGCTTGTTTGTTTGTAGGTTGTTAATCTTGAAGAATTGGCAAAGGTTGAAAAAAACTCTTGAAGAATTGGCACTGCAGCCACTTCTTATTTGTTTTTTTGTTTTTACCTAGTTGCTGGTAAAAAGTGAAAAAAATAAAAGTGAAAATTACTAAAAAAAAAGGAAAACATCAAAAAATGGAAAAAAGAGAGTATTTTCTTTAGCTCGTGTAAAATATATTTTCATGGTTTTTTTTTAGATTTATGTGTGTTTCTTCCTTTTATTTTTTATTTGTAGGTGTGTAGGTAACTCCGCCTATGTCATCTTAGAGGTAACTTAATGACATAGCCGGTCCCAAGCCCGGAAAAGGAGGAGGGGATATAATCTTGTATATTTATACATGTATAGTGAAGCGATACTCTGCTGCTAGGTAAATCATGGCAAGTTTTCTTGAAATTTTCTGCACTCTTGTCAAGTTAATTGTACTTTTTGTGATGGAATAGTTATGAAAACACTTTCAGAGGCACATTCACTCTATTGCTCTATTGGACGAATCCAAGTTCCAAACTAGTTTGGCTTGAGCCCATTACAATCCAATTTTCCAGTAAAAGCAACTGAGGTGGACACATGTCAGTCCTTGCTCCATGTTTGAGAGGTGAGAATTCAGATAGACAAGCAGGCAAAGGAAACCAATCACTGATAAAAAAAATGATACTATATGTATTTCATCGTTTGTTCGGTGGTGATCTAGGAAATGTCTCTACCTTGTGGGTGCCGGTAGATCTATTTCATCGTTTGTTTTAGGCTTGGCTGGCCAATCAAAGTTTCTCTAATGCCATGAGCATAGTTCATAATATCAGTTATATCTTGTTATCTCATATCCTCAACTCTTCAAGATATATGTTACTTAAACAGCAGAAAGTTTCAAACCCGTTCAAATATTTTTAAATTTGGTGGAAATACATTCAAATGTATTTAAACTCACTTCAAATTTGATCGAAACTCAAATATATCTCCACAAGGTAGGAGGCATACCTTACAATGCAGATAAATGTACCATATTTGTTAGCAGAATTTGTCATTAAGAAAAGCACCTTGCAAGTTCCAAGAAGATCTCGTGATCGATTATTACTTCTTCCCTCTACAAGTAGATCTTGTGATCGGTATCGATCATTACTATCGAAGTAATTATGTTCCGAATCACTCAGTTCACGCCATGCACTGAAATTTTGTGTAGTCCACGCCGTGCAGTGGAAGTGTGGCATACATCAGTCATCAATTCAAGATCAATCACAAGTTTTTTAGCCTGATACACGTATTGACGCCAATTAGCAATTGCTGCCAATTATGGAGGTATTCGTTTTTTCTCTAAAAATTAGATAGTTTTATTTCTAACGTTAGAATCAAATGCATAGTCACTGTTTTTTCTTTTTTCTTCTTCTTGCATTCGTGACCATCAAATTAAAGTTTGCCTCCATTGAGTGTCAATTTGGTTTGTTGTCACTAATCTTACCAAATTTGATAAGGTAATAAACTAAACAAACATACTTTACTCCTGTTACGCAGTTCTAAAAGTTTCACTCTTGAGAAAACTATACCAAGATTTGATAAGGTTGCAAACCGAAAATTTAATAAATCAAAATGTGCTAAAACTAAAATATGGCGGCCTAGGTTTGGGCAACAAACCAAATGAGCTCTAAACCAACGTGTTGTCGTTTGCACTAACGTCGGCATGATGTCAGTACGTATGCCGCTCAACCTTTCGTGTCGCTTCTTTCTATGCAATAATCCCCTTTTGTTGACCTGATTAGAATTTGCCTGATTCTGTTACTTGCTATTTTTGATCTGTTTATAGTGTATTAGAATCACTTATTTCAAACTTTATGTTTTACTACGAGGTAGTATAGGTGGTTATTATAACATGTAATTCGAAAGACCTAGAACTTTTCTTTAAGATCATACTCTACTCTAATTGGTTATTTTAACTAAAACAAATTGATTATACCGGGATGTCTGCCCGTTGTCAACCGTGTCAGTATTTAAGTGTAGTATATACATATAGTACTAGTAAAATCGTATGGAGTAACTAACTATCGTTCTTTATTTTCTCAAAGCACGCACTAGAACATGGAACGGAAATCAGAACCATAAACAAGTATTACGGCCATGTTTACAGGCAAAATTTTCGTGCTCACGCAGTGATGCTGATTGGCACCAAACTCCTGTTACCTTGATGGCTTGATTAGAACCACACAGTGACAGCAGTACGCGAACTAAAAAAAGACCACATGCAATGTATCTGTTCCCCCGGAACACACAGAAACCTTCTCTGACCACCAATTCGGATGACGGAGAGGGTGACGACAGCAATTGGGAACAGAACTCGCGACCAGTCAATAGCTGACGAAATCGCGTGCGCACGCTTGGCCTCTTGGATCCCACATGCCCCATTCCGACACCTATAAGTACTAAGAGGCACCAAACCCATTGAAGTCACAGCAAAACAGAGCAGCAAGAAACAGAGAGAAAAGCAGAGAGATCACACCGAAGAGGAGAAGAATCAAGCTAGTTAAGATGGCGCAAGTGCAAGCAGCGGCGGCGAAAGAGGCGACGGCGATCCCGCTGCTGACGCCGTACAAGATGGGGCAGTTCGACCTCTCCCACCGTGTGGTGCTCGCGCCACTGACGCGGTGCCGCTCCTACGGCAACGTGCCGCAGCCGCACGCGGCGGTGTACTACTCGCAGCGCGCGATCAGGGGCGGCCTCCTCATCACGGAGGCCACCGGCATCTCCCCCACCGCGCAGGGCTACCCGGAGACCCCCGGCATCTACACGCAGCAGCAGATCGAAGCATGGAAGCCCATCGTCGACGCCGTCCACCGCAAGGGCGCCCTCTTCTTCTTGCAGATATGGCACGTCGGCAGGGTCTCCTCCACGGGTACGTCAACTAGCCGGAGAAGTAGCTTTTATTAACTTGCTGGTGATTAAGGCCGTTGAAAATTGAGCTGATTCAATATCGAAATGAAATCAACAGATTTCCAGCCGAATGGACAGGCTCCGATCTCAAGCACCGACAAGCAGATCACACCGGACGATTCAGGCATGGTGTACTCAAAGCCCCGTCGTCTTCGGACGGATGAAATCCCTCAGATCGTCGACGACTTCAGACGAGCCGCGCGGAACGCGATTGAGGCGGGCTTCGACGGCGTGGAGATCCACGGCGCGCACGGCTACTCCTCGAGCAGTTCATGAAGGACAGCGTCAACGACCGCACAGACCAGTACGGTGGCAGCCTCGAGAATCGGTGCCGCTTCGCCGTCGAGGTGATCGACGCCGTCGTCGCCGAGGTGGGAGCGCAACGCGTTGGGATCAGGCTGTCGCCGTTTGTCGACTTCATGGATTGCTTCGACTCCGACCCGGTGGCTCTCGGCTCGTACATGGTGCAGCAACTCAACCGGCACCCAGGTTTCCTCTACTGCCACATGGTGGAGCCAAGAATGGCCATCGTCGAAGGTCGAAGAAAGATCACCCATGGCCTCCTGCCCTTCAGGAAGCAGTTCAATGGCACTTTCATTGCTGCCGGTGGGTATGACCGGAAGGAAGGGAACAAGGTGGTGGCTGACGGCTATGCCGACCTCATCGCCTACGGAAGGCTCTTCTTGGCTAACCCGGACTTGCCAAGGAGGTTTGAGCTTAACGCACCATTGAACAAGTATGATAGGTCCACATTCTACACACAGGATCCCGTCGTTGGCTATACTGATTACCCTTTCCTTGAGGAGAAAGACGAGGACTCTGCTTAATTGTCGCCTAATCATTCAATTTGAGTGTTCTTTCTGGATTAATAATGTAACATTTCATGAGATATGTACTCACATGAGTAGGTTTTTTATTGGAAGAATGTAACTATGACCACGGGAATAATGGACTTAAGGTGTATTGATGTTGTTCAAGAAAGATGTGTCATTTCCTATCTTCAGTATAGCACCAATACAATGAAAATTCTGTTGGATGTCTCTAAATAGATGTACAATTGAAGCTCTCACATGGAAGAGCAACCCATAACATCACCATATCGATATAAACAAAAATCGGGAACCCTTGAAATAAACAAAAATCGAGATTATTATTTCCTTCACTATGCTGCAGGTTTTGAAAAGTTGTGTGATTTTACTATCTTCAAGGG
Source organism: Oryza meyeriana var. granulata (assembly GCA_003991445.1). Classification (NCBI taxonomy): domain Eukaryota; kingdom Viridiplantae; phylum Streptophyta; class Magnoliopsida; order Poales; family Poaceae; genus Oryza; species Oryza meyeriana. The sequence continues at coordinate 162,832 of RYFJ01002473.1, forward strand.
TACCTATTTTTTTACAGTTTGTTTTTGGTACCTCATGTTACCTCAACATTAGGAGACAAAAAATATGTATACTAGTGCAATATTTTTAGACATATCTTCAAGGATTAAAAATATCTTAACGCACCATTGAACAAGTATGATAGGTCCACATTCTACACACAGGATCCCGTCGTTGGCTATACTGATTACCCTTTCCTTGAGGAGAAAGACGAGGACTCTGCTTAATTGTCGCCTAATCATTCAATTTGAGTGTTCTTTCTGGATTAATAATGTAACATTTCATGAGATATGTACTCGCATGAGTAGATTTTTTTATTGGAAGAATGTAACTATGACCACGGGAATAATGGACTTAAGGTGTATTGATATTGTTCAAGAAAGATGTGTCCTTTCCTATCTTTAGCATCGCACCAATACTATAAAAATTCTATTGGATGTCTCTAAATAGATGTACAATTGAAGCTCTCACATGGAAGAGCAACCCATAACATCACCATATCGATATAAACAAAAAACGGGAACCCTTGAAATAAACAAAAATCGAGATTATTATTTCCTTCACTATGCTGCAGGTTTTGAAAAGTTGTGTGATTTTACTATCTTCAAGGGTACCTAGTTTTTTACAGTTTGTTTTTGGTACCTCATGTTACCTCAACATTAGGAGATAAAAAATATGTATACTAGTGCAATATTTTCAGACATATCTTCAAGGATTATAAAAGATCCCGGTAGGACATAATGAGTCTTTCCATTAGTGTTCAAACTATGACGAATGCATATTTTTATCAATCTTGCTTGCGCTTATTAATTTATACTGGTCTTCCATGGCAAGCGCATGTTTTAAGAACAAAAAATCGGGAACCCTTGAAATAAACAAAAATCAAGATTATTATTTCCTTCACTATGCTGCAGGTTTTGAAAAGTTGTGTGATTTTACTATCTTCAAGGGTACCTATTTTTTTACAGTTTGTTTTTGGTATCTCATGTTACCTCAACATTAGGAGACAAAAAATATGTATACTAGTGCAATATTTTTAGACATATCTTCAAGGATTAAAAAAGATCCCATCAGGACATAATAAGTCTCTCTATTAGTATTCAAACTATGACGAATGCTTATTTTTATCAATCTTGCTTGCGCTTATTAATTTATCCTGGTCTTCCTTGGCAAGCGCATGTTTGTAGAAGTTGGTATCAACTGTACTTGACAAATTAATCTCTCCATCCCGTAATATAAACGATTCAGCCCATCAAATTTGTTCTAAAATATAAGAGATTTTATAATCCTGAGACAGTACTTTATTCCTTATCTATTAACTTTTATACTAGTTTATAGGAGTGAAAACGGTTCAGATAATATCCGCTAACCGTCCGAAATTTTGGATACGGATAGGATCGGTCAGATAATTCTCGGATAATCTCGGATTCGGAAACGGAAACGGAAATTTTTTTCGGATACGAATATGAATACGAATACAGTAAAAGTATTATCCAGTGGATTTCAGAATCAGTCGGAAACTATCCAAATAAATTTTTAAATATCCGCATCACCCATTAGATTTACTCCTAAGTTACCTAGCCCTAACTTTGCTATCCAGTCTCCACGGTCCACACACACAATCTGCTCGCAAGAGCCAGCCGCCGTCGGACCCTGCTCCCCCGCGCCTGCCGTCGCCGGTCCCCGCGCCCCCGCGGCCGCCAGCACCATCCCTCGTGCCCGCGGACGCCGCCGCCTCCCCCGTTGGGCCGCGTGCCCCCATCGGCCTCCGGCGCCGCCCAGCCTCGCGCCCCCGCAGCCGCCGCCGCCGCCGGCCCTGCGCCCGCAGCCGCCACCGCCCGGCGGCGCCCCGAGCCCCCGCAGCCGCCTTCCCCGTCGGGCCCCACGCCCCCATCGGCCTCCGCCGCCGCCTGGCCTCGCGCCCCCCGCGGCCGCCGCCGCCGGCGCCCGCTGCCACCGCACCGGCCCCGAGCCCCCGTGGCCACCTCCCCCGTCCAATCCGTCCGTCCGTCCCAGGTAAATCCCCTCCTTTGACAGATTAATTGATTTGACCTCTTCGCTACTAGCTTGATGAGGTTCTAGCTTGATGAGGTTCTTGGAGCTACTACTTGCATGTCCTGGATACATGGCCATGGATGCGTCATGGCTTGCAGTTTCTTTGTTGAAGTCATTTAATTGTTTGCTCTGGTTCAACCTGTTTCCATACAAGCAAGGAACTGATCAAAAGGTTGAACATGCCTCTTTGTGCTGTATTGGTTTTGATTGGAAGGATTGGTGCTTGCTAAATGAGATTCATGTGCTTGACTTTGTAGGGAAGTGGTGAGCAGAAATGCAAGGTAGTGAAAAAGAGCAAGGTGGAGAAGGACAAAGAGCTGTTTGAACTTGCACAGGCATACCACAAAGTGGTAGCAGAGAGGGATGCAGGCAAGCTTCTATTATGTGAATTTATGACCTGTCCTGTTTCCGACAATTCAATGTAGTGCATAGATCCCTTGGTGATTCACTCAAAATTTTTACTGGTAAAATACCACATCTGTAGGTTGGTTGGTTAAATATCTTCTAATGTTCAATTCATCTCAACCATTAGCTGGTTCTAATTTAAATTTCTTTACTAGATCCTTGTCTGACCGAAACGAATAATTCATTAAGAACCACGTACATCTGGGCTATTTTGTGTTTGGCCTCTTGTATGCGCCAGTGTTTCCCTTGATGCTAGGTGCCGACATGGTGGCGGCCTAGTACTAAGTGCCTAAGAGCCACCAAGGCAGACAAAGTGGCTGTGAAGAGGAACACTGGTGTGCGCGTGCACATGCCACATGATACTTCTAGAATTCTTCAGATTAACATGTCCCCTGTGTGGTTTATGTTGGGTCCCTTGCAGCTATTGCGGTTAAAGAAAAACTAGAGTCTCTTTGCAGGGAGTTTCAGCGCCAAAATAAAATGCTAAAGGTATGCATAAAATGTTTTGATTTTTGAAGCGTGTCTGTTTGTTTTCACTTTTGTTCAGCCATAATATCTTTCCATGGCAGAAATTCAACTTAGTGGTATTGATATTGAAAATTTTAAAGAAAGCTATTAAAATGGGGCATCTTCAAACTGAGCACTATTGTATGGTAATATTCTACTGTAGAAGTATAAAACTACTTGACTGAATATACCGTAATAAGCATCAAATATTCGAAATATTAAAATAGCCTTTCATGGCCCAGAAGGAACACAGTATCATACTAACTGAAAAGATAAATGAATGTCCACATGTATATGCTGGCGTATGCAGTATCCTGATTTATGTAACAGCATTATAATGAATAATAAAACTGGAGTGCTGCCATTTGCAACAGAATATGAGGAATAGAAGCTTAGATTGAACTGGATAGCAAAAGTTGTTCTGAACCAAGCAAAGTAGCCCAATAGAATCAGTTGTATCACTCCCTCTACCAAAGCTTATTTTTGCTATAATACAAGTTCTTCTGAACTAAGTTGCATCTATGATGTTCTAGAGCATAATACAAAACCTAATAAAAATGAGTGCTCCTAGTTATTTTCTTAGAACAAATTAATATGCTTGAAAAATGGGCTGAAACTCAACATCAAAACAACCATGCCTGTTATTCTCATCTTTTTCATTGCACATGGTATCATCTATCCACGTTTTCAAACTTTAAATCAGAAGAGTGGAATAGCTACTACAAATTAATATGCCTGAGAAATAGGTTGAAACTCAACATCAAAACAACCATGCCTGTTATTCCCATCTTTTTCATTTCACAATTCACATGTTATAATCTATCTTTTTCATTTCACAATTCACATGTTATAATCTATCCATGTTTTCAAGATTTAAATCAGAAGAGCAGAATAGCTACTGTTATCATATTGGAAAAGGAGGAAAATATGGGCATATAGTGTCTGAATTCAGATGAGAAATCAAAAGATACCAGGCTGACATAGTACATTCGATCTCAAGTGTGTAACAGATTAAGTATTTTTCTATATTCTAATCCAAAAAAGCAGGTACATACCTACCATACAAAACATCAAGATAATTCCTCTAAAAAATGTTGACAAAAGAGGGACGTCAAGTGCTTACAAATGGACTATATTTTCGAGCAAATGAACAATTAGGGGTTATCTAGATCAATTTGAAGGGCATAGTGGACTCAAAGCTTCAAATCTGATGTCATGTATGACAAAAACTAGTTTAATTGTTCATACTAGATAGGGGATCGAGAATCAAGCTAATATATCCTGATTTTAGTATCTCCTTAACAGCTAACTCTAGTCTAATACTAGAATTTAGGAATAAAAGGCAGGGAATCGGGCCATGAAGGATTCTCCAGCTGGTGAACCACCAGAGGTGCTGTCGAGGCGGTCTTGCAGTCGTCGGCGAGGGAGGCCACCCTTTTGACGGGGATGGCGGAAGAGAAGGCCCTGGAACCTTCTGCAGTTGGGGGAGGGACGACAGTGGGTGCGAGGCTTTGCTGCCGATGGCGGGGAACGGCGAGGGTAGAAGAAGAGCGCGAGCGCCTGCGAGCGCGACGAGTACGAGGATGGCAGCGGCGGCGACTGCGAAGCGAGCCACGGGTTGCCACACGAGTGGTTGCGGTATCATGCAAGCCGGGCTGGGCGGGGCCGTATATGTTTGGTTGGGCTAATTTTGCGAGGCAAGTTGGCTGGCAGATCAACGAATTTTTTTTATTTTTATATTTTTTCAATAAAATATTTACAAAAGTACATTTCTGTTTTAAAAATTTACAAAAATATACTCCTAACACCCTCTGGGAGGGCTTCTTTTATGAAATCGCCCTCCCAGAGGGCGTTTTGATGACGTGGCTGACGACCATAGGCCGGGCAAAATAAAAAAAATTCGTTGATCTGCCAGCCAGCCTGCCTCGCCAAATTAGCCCAACCAAACATATACGGCCCCGCCCGGCCCGGCATGCATGATACCACAACCACTTGTGTGGCAACCCGCGGCTCGCTTCGCAGTCGCCGCCGCCGCCATCCTCGTACCCATCGCGCTCGCAGGCGCTCGCGTTGTGGCCTTCCTCTACCCTCGCCATTCCCCGCCGTCGGCGGCGAAACCTCGCACCCACTGTCGTCCCTTCCCCGACTGTAGAAGGTTCCCAGGCCTTCTCTTCCGCCATCCTTGTCAAAAGGGTGGCCTCCCTCGCCGACGGTTGCAAGACCGCCTCGACAGCACCTCCGGTGGTTTCCCTGCCTTTCATTCCTAAATTCTAGTATTAGACTGGAGTTAGCTGTTAAGGAGATACTAAAATCAGGATATATTGGCTTTGATTCTCGATCCCCTATCTAGTATGAACAATTAAACTAGGTTTTGTCATACATGACATCGGATTTGAAGCTTTGAGTCCACTGTGCCCTTCAAATTGATGTAGATAACCCCTAGTTGTTCATTTGCTTGAAAATATAGTCCATTTGTAAGCACTTGACGTCCCTCTTTTGTCAACATTTTTTAAGGAATTATCTTGATGTTTTGTATGACAGGTATGTACCTGCTTTTTTAGATTAGAATATAGAAAAATGCTTAATCTGTTACACACTTGAGATCCAATGTACTATGTCAGCCTGCTATCTTCTGATTTCTCATCTGAATTCAGACAATATATGCCCATATTTTCCTCCTTTTCCAATATGATAATAGTAGCTATTTTGCTCTTCTGATTTAAATCTTGAAAACATGGATAGATAATAACATGTGAATTGTGAAATGAAAAGGATGGGAATAACAGGCATGGTTGTTTTGATGTTGAGTTTCAGCCTATTTCTTAGGCATATTAATTTGTAGTAGCTATTCCACTCTTCTGATTTAAAGTTTGAAAACATGGATAGATGATACCATGTTGATGGGAATAACAGGCATGGTTGTTTTGATGTTGAGTTTCAGCTCATTTTTCAAGCATATTAATTTGTTCTAAGAAAATAACTAGGAGCACTCATTTTTATTAGGTTTTGTATTATGCTCTAGAACATCATAGATGTAGTTTAGTTCAGAAGAACTTGTATTATAGCAGAAATAAGCTTTGGTAGAGGGAGTGATACAGCTGATTCTATGGGGCTACTTTGCTTGGTTTAGAACAACTTTTGCTATCCAGTTCAGTCTAAGCTTCTATTCCTCATATTCTGTTGCAAATGGCAGCACTCCAGTTTTATTATTCATTATAATGCTGTTGCATAAATCAGGATACTGCATGCGCCAGCATGTACATGTGGACATTCATTTATCTTTTCAGTTACTATGATACTGTGTTCCTTCTGGGCCATGAAAGGCTATTTTAATATTTCAAATATTTGATGCTTATTAATGTACATTCAGTCAAGTAGTTTTATACTTCTACAGTAGAATATTACGATACAATAGCATATCGTTCTCCCTTACATTGCCTATAATTGACAGTGCTCAGTTTGAAGATGCTCCATTTTAATAGCTTTCTTTAATATTTTCAGTATCAATACCGCTAAGTTGAATTTCTGCCATGGAAACAACTCAGAAAGTTGACCCAGTGGAACCAGCAGCTAAGATTGCTCGACAAGCCTCACAGTTCAAACGGTGGGGACGGAAACATCCATTTGTTCGATATGGAGTGCCACTCATTTCTTTGACAGTGTTCGGTGCAGTAGGGCTCGCTCCTCTTATACAGGGCAGGTAAACCATTCACCATTCTAGACTTGGCTAAACTACTCGTGCTAATAAATATATGTAGTTTTATTTAGCTATCATGTTTCACGATTTTAACAATGCTGTTTCAGCAAAGAAGTAACAAAGGAAAAGGAGGATATGGAGTGGGAGGTTGTGGAGACAACAAAAGCCCTGAGCCGAACAGGACCCAGTAGACGGAGCCTATAAACCTAAGGCCCTGTTCGTTCTTAAATAAGTGGCACACAAAACGAGAAACATCATTAGCACGTGATTAATTAAGTATTTACTATTAAAAAGTTGAAAAATGGATCTATTCACCGTTTATCGTTTAGGGAAGCGTGCGCGCGATAAATGAGGCAATAAGCTGCTGGGTTTCAGCACTTGCGAACAGGGCCTAAGAAGCTTTCACTAGAGGATGAGCTGAAGGTGAATATTTTGTTGATATGTGAAAAATGGCTTAGTTAATAAGTGGTGTGCCATTTTATAATGATTGATCTAATTGTGTGAACTGCCTCCCTGTACTAGGCTTTGCAGCAAAAGGTGGACATAAACAATTACGACTACAAGAAGATTCCCAGACCCAGGGCCGGCCCTGAAGGCGGGCAAGCGGGGCGGTCGCCCTAGGCCCCCAATTTGATGGGGCCCCATCCCAGATATACAAACACTAACACTATATAATAGTAGTATTCGGCCTGGAGTCGTCAAAAATAATCTAGCGTCCGTGAGAAGCCACACGCACACGCGACTCGACCTCGACTCTTCGACTCGTCCGCAGGCGGCAGCGCGGCGCCTTGGCGAGCGGCACGTCGGGAGGGGGAGGAGGCAACGCGGCTGGAGGCGGAGCCGGGCAGGCAGCGGAGGCGGGCGGAGGCAGGGAGCGGTCACGGCGCAACCCAGGGGGGAGCGCCCAGGGAGCTTGGCGGAGCTCGAGAGGCCGGAGGGGCCTAGGGAGCTCGGCGGAGCTCGGGAGGCCGGAGGGGCGCAGGGAGCGGCGACGGGAGACGGAGCGGCGAGCGGCGACGGCGCAAGGTGTAACGACCCGTTTTTCCCTTCCCGCTAGTCTTCGCTTTCCCCGAGCTCCCTTCCAATCCTGTCAGCTGTGCCCCAGTTTTTCTCCCTGGCCAGCCGGCTACCTTCTCCCTTGAGCCGAGTAGATTGCTACTCAGTCCTTGTATCCTGCCCTTTCCTTTGCCTTACTCGGACCTCCTTGCTGCCGAGTAAGCACTGCGAAGTGGCCGACTACCTTGTTGAGACCTGTTGTTTGTCCCCCGAGTTGCACCCGCCCCTTGGACGCCGACTACCGAAGTGGAGAAGAACCAGTCTTCACCTACCTGCAGCACCGCTTGAACCGATGGACGATAACCTGCTGCATCGCTTGGACCAGTGGTCAGTCCAAAACCCTGTCAGTGAGATTTCTCCAACCTGTCCTAGCCTTGACCTTAATATCACATCGCAGCTACAGTGCCTGCCAACTCCCTGCGTGGACATCAAATCCTTTGTCAATTCACCTTGACTTTTTCTCCCCAGCCGTTGCCCAGCTCCACTGTGCACACCGGCTATATATTGAGCCATCCATGCTCCCTTTTCCTTTGTTGTGCAACCGGCCAGCTCCAGCTCTTCTAAGTTCTCGTTCTCCTCTCAAGCTTTGGAGCTCTGTCGCCTGGTTCGCAAGCTTAGTTCAGCCGACTGCCACCTTTTCTGCAGCCGACTACTTCTTGATCCTTTTTTTTTGGTATTTTGTTTCTCCTGCTTATCAGTGTTTCCTTTCTGCTTGTTCAGAACCTGAACCGGTGGACGATCCAGAAGCCGCCTTCACCGAGGAAGACCCTTCTTTGGAACAAGGCAAGCCTCTTTGATCATATTGTTTCTCATATATGCAAAACTATGTTGTTTGGAAAATATATGCATGCTTAGTTTACACCTTTTTAAACTGTTGGCCTCGGTTTACAAGCGAAACCGATGGACCTACCCAGTAGCTGCACATATTTGGTAGGATGTTGATATGTTTCTCCCTTGAGAGCCCCACAAATGGCACGCAAGCATCCTATCTGAGGATACGATGCTGAGTAGAATGGCTTAGCTCTGCAACGTTGTTTGTCGTTTGGGAAAACTTTGGGTTTTACTAAACTATTTGGAAAACCCGATACCTTGCGTATCGGCGCGTTTTGTGAAATAAAGACAGCTTGTGAAAATCTTGGTGTACAGAGACAGCGCCTGTGTGGCCTGGCTATGTATTACCAATAAGGACCGTTTCCTTTGGGGATTCCATCCGAGCATCTTACAGTGCGACCATACGGGTGTTATGGGACGCCCCTGGCCGAGTAAATAGTAGGTTTAGGGAAGTTCAGTGCCGACCACTGAATCCTGTGTGGATCTTTCGGCTGGCATTGGATAACCCTGGACTGGCTTTGGAAATGGCCTTGTCACGAATTTCTGGGTACAGGCCAGTACTCAGTGTAAACTTCGTGTCGGATGGGTAAAGCGCACACCCTCTGCAGAGATTAGCAGAACTGTTCGAACAGCCGTGCCCACGGTTAAGGGCGATGCAAGGTGATTCCCATAGCGTAGATTTGTTTGCCTGTGGTTTGTGAAAATGGTTGATGGAAAAGGAACCGTGACCAGAGTTTGCCGAGTGAGCAAACGGAAGGCCTGTGTGGCCAGAAACGGATCTGTGTGATCCGGGGTGTTAAGCACCATAATCAAGTGTGTGAATAAGTAAACAGGATGAAGATCATGCTCCCGGGTTGTAGCCAGGGTAGCAAAACTTAAGCCCCCGGGTTGTAGCCAGGGCGGCAGATGAGCTAGCTGGTTGAAGCCGGCCTAGCGGGCATTAAGTGCCAAGTCTTCGGGTTGTAGCCAGAAGACGGATTGATCATGTTCCCGGGTTGTAGCCAGGGCAGCAAAACTTAAGCCCCCGGGTTGTAGCCAGGGCGGCAGATGAGCTAGCTGGTTGAAGCCAGCCTAGCGGGCATTAAGTGCCAAGTCTTCGGGTTGTAGCCAGAAGACGGATTGATCATGCTCCCGGGTTGTAGCCAGGGCAGCAGGATGATCAAGCCCCCGGGTTGTAGCCAGGGCGGCAGATGAGCTAGCTGGTTGTAGCCAGCCTAGCGGGCATTAAGTGCCAGGCTCCCGGGTTGTAGCCAGGGAAGCCAGATGAGCAGGCTTGAGCTCCCGGGTTGTAGCCAGGGCAGCAAGATAGCGAGTTGCGCCCCCGGGTTACAGCCAGGGCGGCGGCTGAGATTTGGTTGTAGCCGAGTCTCAGGGTCAACGAGTGGTTGTAGCTACTCGGGAGATACAGGACCAGCAAATGCGAAGTAAAAGATGATATGTTTATATACAAATGCTTGATTCATTAAGTGGCGAGTTGTTGAAAAGCAACTTGCGGAATGGATTGAGGCGTGAGCCTCTTTCCGACAACTAAAAATTAAGCTCACTAGTGTTTGCAAAGAAAAGAGTTTCTAAAGGCAATTTTCGCAAATAAACCCTTAGCCTTTCTGTCTAGCCAGCATGGCATTTTTCCCGGCTTGCTGAGTACGAAAGTACTCACCTTGTTCATATATATGTATATAGTAGGTTTTGGAGAGGAAGACGAAGATCCGACTGCAGCCGAGTTCCTCCAAGACCAGGTCGACTACGAAGACTTCTGAAGGTTTCGAGCCTAGTTCCCAACCGAGCCTGTGGAGTAGTTTTGCCCAGCTTCCGCCTCGTTTTTGTCGTTTCGCTAGTTTACCTGTTGTTTATTTTGCCATCCCGGGTCTGTCCTGGATGGATCTCCTTGTGTATACATGTATGTACCCTGTTATGTAATTATTGTAACTCCGCTGTATCATTTTTGTGCGTACCCGACTACTGATCCTGGGATCGGGTGCCGTATGCACATGGTGGCCTTCCACCTAGTCGGGAGGCGTCACACAAGGAGCTGCGGGCGACGGAGCCGACGGCGCAGGGAGCGGCGACGGTCCGGACCGTCCGGACAGGGTAAGGATGGTCCGGACCCTCGGCCTCGTCCGCCCCCGCCCCCTCTAATCCCTTCTACCAAATAAAAAACTAGGATCACCTCATTTCTCAAACCAAATAAACAACTAGAGCCATCCCATCTCAAAAAAAAGGGATCATGTCATCAAGAAAGTATTTTGATGAAAATAATAGTGAGGAAGCACTCTTGGAAGGTGAGAAGCAATTTATAGTTAGTTACTTTGTGGTTATGGTTGATATGGCAATCCGTTCATTAAAAACTAGATTTGAAGAATTCGAATCATTCAGAGAATTATTTGGATTTTTAATGAGTTTAGCAAGCTTGAAGGCATTGGATGGTCCTGGACTAAAATTGTGTTGCACAACACTGGCAGTAGCTTTCTCTCTAAATGGTTCATCTGACATTGATTTAAATGATCTAATTTCTGAGTTAAGTGTTCTGCAATTCACTTTGCCAGATACACCAATGATAGCTATGGAGATTTTTGAGTTTGTTACAAAAGCTGATTGTTATCCTAATGCTTCTATTGCTTATCGGATCTTATTTACTATGCCTGTGACTGTGGCATCAGCTGAAAGAAGCTTCTCAAAATTAAAATTGTTGAAGAACTATTTGAGATCTACAATGTCTCAGGAGAGGTTAAATGGTTTGGCAACATTATGCATTGAGAAGCGATTGTTGGATGAGATTGATATTGATACCATCATCAATGACTTCATGTCGAGGAATGTTAGAAGGAATTTTTAAGGTAATTTAATATGTATGAATTGTTTCATATGAATATTGCTTTTGCATACGCAATTAAGTGTTTATCAGTAACATTTTATATATATATATATATATATATATATATATATATATATATATATATATATATATATATATATATATATATATATATATATTTAGTACTATCACCGTCATGTGTGTATAAAGGGCCCCGGATTTTAGTTTTGCCCTGAGCCTCAAAAAACTCAGGGCCGGCCCTGCCCAGACCCAATGAGAAATTAAGTGTAGTGCAGCATCATTTACCATCCTGAGAAGCAAAGTAAAGCTAGTTTCATCATTTTTTCTTCATGACCTCTGTTTAATGCTGATTGTCCAAATAAGATGGGCAAACTACAGCACTATAACCCAGGAATAACCTCCAGTATTATCATGAGAACCTTATGCTCCATCTGCCACAGTTGTAGAGAATTAAGGTGATGATTCCATGAATCAGCGTTTGTAACGACGGCACTACTCATGATAACACATCTGTAACTGTGTGTCTACTATTGTGAGAGTTTTTTTGGTGTTGGAATGCTGTCCCAGGAATGGGCGAATAAATTGTAAGACTACTCTTTGACATGTGAATTATAGCTAGAAGGCCAAACGAGCTGGCAAGGCCCATGGAGGCGCTGGGCCAGGCCTTGCCTTGGTGGGCTACAGTTTCAGCCGTGCTCGGACCGGCTCCGACCCATTTGGCCATATATACATCTTGTATGACATTCTTCTTTAGAGAGAATTTGAAATACCACTTCATATACCGACCATTGCTCTAAAAAATTCTTTGACAACAGTGGGGTAAATTTCAAATTCATCCATCCAATTTGGATCCAGAGAGTTGAGGTGGCATGTCTATTTTAATCATGTAAGCCGTAGGAAGTCCAATAACGTTCTAGATCGGCTGGCTTCCTGTTGGATCTTGAAAACACAAAAAGTTATGGACCAAAATGCAATTGTATACACTTCTCCTCACTCCCTGGTCCGGAGAACCGAGGAGATGACTGCCACCGCCGGAGAAATTCCGGTGGAAGAGTCCCCGCCGCCACGGGCGCTCTACTCGTTCGGGAGGCCATGGCCAGAGTTCAACGAAGGAATCTCCTACACCGACACCTTCCGATGCACCGGTCCGCGTCTCTGCCCCCACCCTCTTCGGCGCTTCTCTGCCTCCACCCTCTTTGTTTGGTACTTCTTTTGATTTTTTTCATGTACAAGTAGATGCAGGCGCCACCACGACTTTGATTGAGTTCTACTCCACCAGCTACAAGAGCTCCGCACCATTGCCAGGGTAACGAGCACAACTGTCCCAAATCTCCGTGATCAGATGGTGGCTGCTGGCTAGTTGGCCACAGAGGCTAGCCGTTTCATTTCCCTTTAAATCTGGTTTCACTGGGATATAGTGCTACTTTGATGGAATTGGTGCGCTTTGCAGGTGGATTAAGAGGATTCGTAATGGGCAGGTCGATCATCTAACAAAATAGCTAGTACTAGTTAAATTGCTCATGTGTTCACTTTTTTTTTTTGCATTATGTGCTAAATAATTTGGCTGAGTTAGTATTCCTAATAAGTGGAAGTTACTCAGTTCTATCTATACATAATTCCTTTAGTTTTACAATGAAGATGCATGCATCTGTTTGATATAGGTCACCATCTTTATGTCCCTCTTAAAGCTGTTGTGTGTTTTGTTATACATGCTTATATGAACATTCATGTAACATATATGGGCAAAAGAGAATGTTCTGGATTATTAGGATAGATATTTGCTCAAATACAACCAGATGCTGAAGCTTTTCTATTTTTGTTTGCAGATAACAGTAGATGGTGAAGTTGCCACTGATCCAGATATGATTCTCCGGTAGCTCTATTTTCTGATTTGCACTGATTGTACTGTCATGGTTATCTTGCTTCTTATCTTTTTCTGCAATGCATTGTTTCCTTCATGAATGAAGACCATGATGTTATGATGCTCTATTTTGCAGGGAGGGTTCTAAGTTGGTATATCATCGCTTACCATGGCAGGAGCCCCTTGCACCACATTTACTTGACGTGCTTTATGAGGATGATGACATGGTATGCAAAATGAAAGTAATATCCTTGCTAAATATGTGTGGCATAATTTTAGGACATTTCTTTCCATCTTTCTGTGTTTAACAATCCTAGCTGATTTGCAAGTTTCAAATTTGAAATACCACATACAAAAGACGAACAAGGTTACTTGTCTATGGTTTGGAAATGAAAATGTTAGACCTCAAAGTTTTAATACCTTAGTCGACTTGTGAACAGCCAACTTCACTAATCATGCATAAAAGTAATCTTAGCTCATGGCTATTTTTTCAGATTGCCCTTAATAAGCCTTCTGGTTTGCAAGTTCTTCCTAAAGGACTCTTCCAACAACATACTGTTTTAGCGCAGCTTCAATTGAAAGACTGGAAGATGCCTTCATCATTCTGCTCAAAACGAAAAGATGTGCAATCACACCCTGTACCTGTTCATCGACTAGGAAGGGGCACATCAGGTTTGTTCCTTTGTTTTTGTTTCAGTCATGCTCAGAAACCTTGGAGCATTGACACCCAGTTGAGTTCTAGACTTCTAGTGGATGTAATTTGTTGTTCATTGACCATCAAACTAGTGGTCTAGTCTATAAATTATTAATCATTCCTGGGCATTACTTTGGTATGTTCCATGGTGTTAAAGCCAATTTGCTCCGACACCAAACTAATTTCTTGAAGAGACCGAACCATGATATAAACATATAGTGCTGCTCATAGAACTTGTTCCACTGACATTATAAACACCTCTTCTGCAGAGAAATGTGAATTGCAGAAAAATGTTTGTTGACTACTGAGAATCAGCACAACTGCACAAGCTTGTATGATTTCCTTTTTTTTTTTGGTTCTAGCTTTGAAATTCATAGCCCCCAACCCCTTGTTCGCATATCTTTCCAGTTTGATGTTTCAGTGCTCAATTCATATAGTATAAGCACTGCAGTCACTGAAATAATTGAAAGAATTATCCATATCAATGAAACAAGCACCGAATAACAACAACATTGAGAAATAGCATGAAAATTCATACATGGGCAAAGTAAAATAAAAAAATGAGATAGGTGAGACAAACTGCAATGGTAGGTGACTTATCAGGGGTTTGTTGATTTTTCACTTTAGCTTTTGATGACTATCTCACATTCTGTGTGTTGTATGTTAGGTTTACTTCTTTGTGCAAAAACAAAGCTTGCCAAAGCTCGGCTTGCATCTTATTTTGCTGAAGGCACTACAAACGCTGGAAAGAGCAGGTGTAAAACTACTCTTGTTCATAATTCAAAAAACTTATCTTGCTAGTTTTTCATCTTCGGTATTGTTAAGATAATTAACTTAATTTATAGGGATGAAACAGATATTTGCAAAATGCGGAAGATTTCAAAGTTCTATCGGGCACTAGTAACTGGTATCCTTGAAAATGATGAGGTATTGATCTTTATCTTTCCCCCTTTATTTTTGTTATGGGAAATTGAGCGTTTGCCATTACTTGGGGGGCACTTCTGCATTTTTCCACCCCTTGTCTATAACACATGGTGCCCTAACAACACATACAAGAGACACATGGGTGGAAAATGGTCGGTATGCCACTCTAAAGGAGTTGGAAAATGATCAAATTCCCCTAATATTAAACACATAATTCCAAATTTCCAATACGTTGAATTCTTTTTTATTCAATATCAAGCTATATTCGCACTTCTATTGTTTGTGACCATTTGTTCTTCCTGATCAGTCATGTGTCATATTATTGTGTATATATGGCATAATTTATTTCCAATGCCTTGTAGGTTATGATTACCCAACCTATAGGATTAGTTCATTATCCTGGTGTTGCAGAGGGGCTTTATGCAGCATGTTCCTCAGGTTATTGCACTACCACATTACTGGTCTAACAATGAATTGGCAAAAAAGGCAATAAGGAGTAAAGGATGAGCTTAGTACTTCTGATGATGCAGTTCATATTGAGGAAAGCATGATCATCATTTCATATGCATTATTTCTTGCATTGTCTTTTTTTCAGGGAAACCAGCAATGAGCAAAGTGCGTGTTCTTGAGAGACTTGAACACCATAATCAAACATTGGTCCAGGTAATATGTTACTTTCTATTCAGAGACATCTGTAGCGTTCCCTCCATGTTGATTGATTGCATATACTGTGGCAAAACACTGCATCTTTTCTTTGTCATCATGAGTGTAGGTTGAAATTCATTCAGGACGCCCACACCAAATTAGGATACACCTTGCATACATAGGGCATCCTCTTGTAGGTAACTCTCTTGCTCACTGAGTTGCTCTTGGAAAGTCCGCCATGTTGTTTGGATTACTGCGCTTCTCAAAATAGTAGTTGAAGCATTGACCTCCAGCTCTGGAGCAAAGTTTATTGGATATTATTATTATCAGGACAGGAAACTTTGGATCAAAACCTATGATAGACACAGATTCATTTAAATAAACATAGATTTTAGACAGGCATGAAGGGTTTCTCATGGGATCTTTTCTTTTCTTTAATGCATGAACAGATGACCCTCTATATGGCATTGGTGGGCAGCCAAAATTTGATGAACCGGAATGTACAAGTACAGGCGATTCTTTTGCATATGATGGTAATTCCTCATCTTTCATTTTTGCTAAAGGCAGTACACCCGATGCCTTTGTTTAAGATTTGCATATGAATTTATCTTTCTACATTTAGTTCAACTCAATTTCTTGCTCTTGTTAGAGGTTATGAGAGACCTTTGCAACCTGTCCCTGGAGATTGTGGGTACCATCTACATGCACATTGGCTAGTGCTTTGCCATCCAACTACAAATGAGGTACTGTAAAATGAATCATATTAAATTTGGGTGCTATTCTCTACCTGACTTGTACAATAGCTTGCAATCCTAGGAACTGGGGTTAAATTCATATTTCGAAGAGGGAAAAATTACATATGTTTATTGCTAGAAATACAGAATTATAATATGATAGTAGGGCCCAAGTTTCTAGGAGAAGAGTGAGCCTCATTAAGTTGCAAAAAAATATTTTCCAAAAAAGGGAAACACAGCTTGCTCTGGATGAAGCAGTTGGCAAGACGTTGTAAAAGTGACCATTATTCAATAAGCTGGACATTGTACACGCTGAGAATTGGCTGTTATACATCAATATATTCCCGAAGATAATGGTTAACAATAAGCATTCATGTATTTCAGCCTGAGGACTAGCGCTCAAAAAAGAGGTGTCCAGATCTAGAAACCTAAAAGTGACCTATATGCTGCGTCCTCACTGGCATCATTGTAATTGCTATTTTCCTTGCTTAGCTTAGACTTATCATGGTTTTCATTGCAGATGATCAAAATCACTGCTCCTCTGCCACAGATCCTACAGACTCGAGAGGAACAGACAGCTAAGCAACTCGGTGGTTGAACCCTTCAATTTTCATGGTCAGCTAAAGTTCTCACGCTCTATTGGAGTAGGGCACCCTATACAGCAAAAACCAAGCGAAAACTTCAGGTTCTACTGCGCAAGTATTGCTGCAAACCCATGGAGATGGACTCCCAAGTGAGATTCCTGTCATCCTATGGACGCATGCTTGTGCGGTAGCTAACCACAGAACGCTTCCAAGGGCTAGTTTATGATATTTGTGTTTTTGTATTGTGTGGTCGAAATCAAGACTTGATTTCTGCAAATAACATATGTCCTTTGGCTATGCAAAAAGCATTGCACATTGTTGGCTGTGACCCATCTCCATAAGTAGAGGTAGAATGAACTCTCCGACTAAAAGGTGATGTTCTTTTTGGCTTGTTAGTATGGCTTATAAGCCATACGTGAAACAACACGAGTCATTAGTGTTTAATTAAGTATTAATTATTAAAAGCTTAAAAAATGGATCTATTTGATTTTTTAGAGATAGTTTCATATAGAAAGTTTTTTTTGCAAAAAACGCACTGTTTTACGTTTCGGGAAGCGTGCGAGACACAAACTATAACACAAAAAGAATACCACCTAACTTGAAACTTGAATCTTTTTCGAAGTAATAAGCTTCGGTCCTAAAATGTGGATACGATGATTCAAGATTTCAAGATTTTGTCGCTACAACCATAATAAATAAATTGCTAAAAATAAATTAAGATTTGTGGGGACGATAGGTCCTAAAATGTGGATACGATGATTCAAGATTTCAAGATTTTGTCGCTGCAACCATAATAAATAAATTGCTAAAAATGAATTAAGATTTGTGGGGACGATAGGTTGACAGTTGTACAGCCTTGAATCCCTTAGTACTATTAACGAACTTATTATTCTAATGAACAGTTACCACTTAGTTTATTCTCCACCTATCAAATTTTGTACTAATTTATTCTCCACTGACCAGTTTTAAAGGGTATATACGTCTTTGGTAATGTTATGTATCCTTTTTCTATACAAATTTTGTAATAATTTATTCTCCACCTATCCCTTATATTATGGACAAAGAGAGTACAACTTAATCTGTGGTAATGTTATGTATCCTTTTTCTATACCTACATGATTAAAGACATTATATATAATTTAACCAAGTATTTTGCATTTCATATTTTTTAAAACCATTACATTTTTCATATTGCAATAGTCACACGGTGCAAGAAAATTTTTCATGAGATACACCAGTAAAATAAAGGTAAAATTTGTTACAGAACACTAGCTCTGTGGTATTTATTATAGGACACCGTAAAATCATGTCACCACTTAAAAAATCATCAACATATTTCCCTTAATCTCTAACGATTGCTTAAAATGGCTTCACTGGTGAGAAAACTTCCGGAGTAATAATCTGTTGACGAATGGATTCAAGAAAGGAAAATTCTCTGTGTGCTATTAAGATTCTGGTGAGAAGAAAAACTTGTGTTGTGCTATTTTGTTTATCACGTAAGAACTGATGAGATTTCTTGATCGCGCGGGAACCGACGTGATTTGTCGATCGTGTGAGGACTCAACCAAGTTTGTTTTATAGACAGGTGTTATACACTTTAAGCTTCAATGTTGAATGCAAGCTATTGAATAATATTAAACCTGCCATTTAGTCGGTCCAGATCACTAATACATGTTGATGTTCTACCTTTATTTCGTGAAATTAAATACTACCCTTAGTTGTAAAGCTCAGAAACCCAAATGACTGATAGTTCAGATTGACGCGCATTGGCAGCCACAAATTAACAGGAGAATACTGTAGGAGGGGAAACCTACAAAAAATACTCCCCCACAGGGATTTTCCCTGTGACACCTAATTCCCTCTTCACTTGGCAGGGAAATTTGTGACAAAGCCTTTGCATAATTGTTCGTGCACATTTTGTATCACATATGCTTTGTCACAGTAGATAACATAATTTCTGTAGTGAAATCCTTCTATTAATATAGCTTCTGCAGTTATATTGAACACGGCACAATTTCACAAATACTTGCAAGACCCATTGGAGCTAGTCCCCTTGATCGATTAAATCACCAGGAGCAAAAATTAGATATCACCTTCTTTTCTAGGGATATGTATCGTCTGCCTTCGTGGGCAAAGGCAAAGTTTGCTGTAGCCTCCATCCAGGCCATCCACCGTTGAATCAACGGCTGCATGGTTTGGCCCCACTTCTTTAGCTAATTAACAACTTAATTAGTGGATAGGATCAAACTATGGGTTGGTTATAAATTGCCCAAAAATTAGTTGATGTGGCCGGCATCTATTCCGTAGGTATGGGCGCTGTTAGATCTCAATTTCTCTTGTATTTCTAATTTGTAAGTACAAGATTAATTATCACTTAACTAATACTCTCATGAGCCAACTGCCGACAACCAAAGTCTTGCATTTAAATTTATGTATTGTCAAAAACGTAAAAATAAATTTATTTAAAATCAAAGACAGCATAGCCATCGTACTAGCAGGTTAATCCCAGATAGAGCAGTGGCTAGTGCTATCCAAGAGCTAGCATCCATGAAGGATTTTTCTCTTATGTTTGATTGTTTTGCTTCTTGTTCCTAAATCCTAATGGATTTGAACATTGGATGTCCATTTATACTCTTATAAGTGCCAAGAAGCTAAAGAGGTGCTTTCCTTTTTTCCCCAAAGACTGTTTCTCTGAATTTTGCTGAACAGTAAATAGCTGAATAATCAATCCACAAGTATTAATTATTACAAAGGCGGAAAAAAATAAGAAATGGTTGATTCAACAATGAATGCTACGGCAAAGTTTGCCTTTGAGGCCAAAGGCAGACGATGCAGATCTCTTTTCTAGAGCCATGCCACGCACCTGGTAACTGATGCACTGAACTGTGCATTCTTTTGGCAATTGTTTTTCTGTGCCCAAAAGGTTTGTGGCACAATCAGGGGATGCAGTGTTGCACCGGTGATCATCGGTAACAGGAGTCAGTTGTTCAAGCTATGACCCTTGCCCATCCCCATCGAGGAGGAGATACGCAACGGCAGGCAACAAGCTTCTAGTAAGGCCGATGCCATTCAAGTTTGCAATATGCATTATCCTGAAACCTCCCAAGCCTCTCATGGGCCTGCATTGCATGGAAGAGTGGCCACTTCCTGCACGCAATTCATGCATACGCTCCAACTAAAAATTTCTAAAGCATCGTCCATCTCTAGCTAGATCTAATACACTATCACAAACACACTTATCAGTGCCAAGCCTTAAAACCCATTAGTGCTGTATAGGTCCGGCACTGAAATTTTGGCACGATGAAGGGGCCTCATCAGTGTCAGGTCCCGTCAGGGGCCCTGGGACCACATCAGTGTCAGGTAGCTTGTATCTGGTACTGATGCTAGTAGATCATCAGTGGGTAGTACCAATACCTGGCACTGATGACTTTGTCCGAATAAAAAAAATATAAATAATTTTTAAATTCTTTTTTTTTTTGCTAGAACGAAAGAATAGTAGCTGATCGTTTTTGTAGGTATCAAAATTTGTACACGCCATTAAATTAATTATATATTAAATAACTGAATCTCAAATAGTTCCCTTGTTTTATTTGCATTAGGTTTCAGCCTCTGTGAAGCTCCCAAATATAAGGACCTGCACAACACAAGCTACTATATGATGAGAAACTCAGATCACAGGGCCGTAACTTGTGGAGCATCCAACCAACTATCAAATAAAAATATCAATATCTGTAGCTAACACGCAAGGAGTTGCATTGGTCGAAAAGAATGCTTGATTCCACCTAAAATTCAATTGAACTAACACCTTCCTCTCACTCACTACAGATTATACCTTCAAAGCAACAACAGCTCATATGCACTAATCGTCCACAAAGCCCCTAAACGAGTGAGTACCATATTTATTGCGTTAATCTAGTGCCACAAGTATGATGATTAACACAAACGTTGAAGCATCACAATCAGAGCAGTGCTAGACTGCTAGCGCAGTACCACCCCGAAACAACATCAATCCACTTGCACCCCAACCAGCAATCGCTCGGTCTCCACGAGGCAGCACAGCTAAAAACCACGCAATTACACCGTAGTAGGCAGTGTCAATGCGCAGGAGGGAGCAGATGGGTATACCTGATCGTCGCCGCCGCTCATCTTGCCTAAGTTTGCGGGGAAGACAACGGAGTCCTGGCGCTGGCGGATGGTGCGGAGTCGACCGCTCGGGGACCCTGCTGCTGGGAGTAGGACTGAAAACAGTTGGTAAAATTTCTGAACCGACCAACGCCGTTTTCCTGATTTTACCGACCATTTTTCGTTTTTTTGGGTACCGGTGCGTTTTCCGTTTTTCGTTGATACCGGGGTCTCGGAAACGGTATCGGAAATGGTTTCAATAGTTTACCGACTGTTTCCGAAATTTACCGTATTTATTCGGAAATTTACCAAAGTTTACCGTATTTATTCAGAAATTTATCGATGGTATTGATTCAGTAAGGGTCTGACATTGTCACATTGTCATCGCTTTTGTATGTTGTCATGTTGGATAATTATTGACATTGCTTTCTGTGATGAGTGATTATTATGTAACATCGTTATTATTATATTTAGTGATTATGTAAGTTACTCTAGACATCACATGTGAGGTAAAATTATTTTCGATCCGAATTCATGGATGTCTGACTGATATCGATGAATTTCCGACCGAGCAACTCCGTTTCCGATGTTTCCGAATTTTCCGAAGCTATTTTCATTTCCGACATTATCGTTTCCGATTTCGATTCCAAGTACAAAATATGGAATGGAAATGATTTAAAAGTTTTTCCGATCATTTTCGACCGTTTTCAACCCTAGCTGGGAGCTCTGCGACCGTGGCCAGGGAAAGCCAAGGCGGCGGCAGGAGGCGGGAGACATCAATGGTGGCGGTGGGCGGCGGCGCCAGGGGTCGGTCACGCTACGCGCTACTGAGAGGTAGGAAGCTCGGCTGGACCCGGGGCCGACTCCGGCACCAGAGGTGGCGGCGGCGAGGCGTAGGGTTTGGATTCGGCCTAGGTTTGGGTTTGGCATCGTGGGGACGGGTGGGGACAGGGAGGAGGGGCCTTGGAGTTGGACGCAGCCGGCAGTCTCTCGGCCTTAGCCATCTATGTATCTATGTAGACGTACGTGGGAGTGGACAGATATTTATAGGGTAATCATCAGTGCCGATTGGTACCACCAACCGGCACTGATGGGTTTTCCACCCAAAATGCCCTTGTTTGAGTCTCACCCGGCACTGATAGGACACCCATCAGTATCGGGTGGAGCCTTGGACCGGCACTGGTGGTCATCAGTGCGGTCCTTTTTTTTGCGTAGGTGCAGGGCGAGGCGGAGGGCGGGAAGGTCTCATCAGTACCTGGTGGGTATCCAGCACTGATGTACTAGCCAAAATGCACTATTCTATAGTAGTGATATATATAAATATATAGAGGTGAGGCTAGCTTGTACCTTGAACTTGAAATATAAATGTACAAAGTACTAATATATATTCTTAATTAGCATGCCTGCAAAAACAAGGCGCTAGCGCTCTACTGTAGTTTAGAAATTAATTGGCACATGATTTGTGTGCATCTAAAGACCCAATATTTGGATGCCATTCAGCTGCATCATTCTGGTCTTACTACATGTATATTAAATTCGTCTGTGAATGTTTCTTATGTAAAATACCATATTCACTTTATGGATAATGGATAAATCGAGCACTGCCTCTAAGATGCACAAAGCCACGATGTATTATTGTAATTGTTCTACACTATTTTGAAAATACAAGTACGCAACAAGTCTAACAAGTATTAAGTAAAAGAGAAAGACAAATTGGAAAGATAAGCACCATGTTCACTTAAATATTTGTTTAGTGAACATTTAAAAAAGGGTACAAATTCACAATATCTTATTCTTTGGAAAGGATTATGGAAATCTGATTTATGTCTTCTTGTAAGGAAGAAATTGAATTATGATCATCGAAACAATAAGTACTCCCTCTATCCACAAACATAGAATCTGGGATTCAAATTTTTTTTATAAATATATACGTGATTAGAGCCTACTTATTTCCTTATCCAACCACCACTCATTTAATTTTCACCAAATTTTACTACCAACCAACCACCTTTCCAATCCTAACTACCCCTCGTCTAATTATTAGGGTCATCATAGTCTTTTCACTTCATCTTTAGTCTTTCTAAACAAACCATAAACCCTTATATTTGTGGATGAAGGGAGTACATTTTGACGCTTTTGTCTTTATTAGTCACCCAGAAATGCGGGTGAAATTGGGCCATATTTTAAGTATAATAAGATGATTGGACCATATTTTAAGTATCATCGGCCTTAGCGATTACAACCAATAAACATGGGCTTCATCTTGGTTGTCTGATTATTATTTACGATTTTCTATGCTCCTCGAGAAGCTACCGAGATTTACATATTTTCTAGATTAGCATAAAAGTTATCAATAAAAATTATGGTAAGTACCACAAAATCACTCTTATTATTTTCTGTTTTAGGGTTAGGGAGGTCGAGGGACAGCATCCCCTCCTGAACAATTTCCAGTCCAAACAAAAATGTGATACATGTAAAGATGAATGGATAGGAGATGAAGAAAACCGACTTCAGCACAATACATCATTTCTCTTGAAACATGTTTTTGCATCCTCACTATATCGTTGGATGGCTCATCAATGGAAGAAGGTACACTACTATAGATTCATGTATCCGTGATAGGTGTGTGTGATTGGTCAACGTGACTTGTCAGAGATGTCATATGTGATGAGTATTTATCCGTAACATATGAGGATTTCTCGTACCACTTATCAGTGACCAGCAGTTTATCCGTCACAAGCATAAATTATGACTCGTTATAGATGACCTATAATCACATAAACTTGATGTCATTTTTGTGTGGCTAAAAATAAACTGGGTCCTATACCAGTTGCAAATCCTCCAAAAGTAGAGAAGAAATTAGGAGCCTTTCAAGCGGCTCCGGGGCAACAACGGTAGCGGTTGCAGCGCTGGCATGTTTTTCATCATGGCACGTGTGACATTCTTGTAGCGAACGTATGCCCAGCCGGACATGACGGTTGTGCCAACGCAAATCTAAGCTACCAACTGGTACACTCTCAATGTGTGCCCTCGTGTTGCAGCAACCAAGGTGCACCAATATATGAATATCCAATCGTCATAGAAATCAGTACACTACAATATCTTCGTTAATGACAGGTCACAGGTGTATGTAATCCTGACGTCTCCCAAACCTAACATCACCCAAGAGTTGCATGTGTATGTGCGTATCTACTGGTCTGGCTCCCTGGGCTGTGATGTCCATCTTATGTTTCTTCTTAGTAGAGCAGCCTGAGTACTATTTTGCTCCAATATATACAGGGACCAAAAATAGGCCGTACCTTCAAGTACAGCAAAACAATGATGTGGTTAAGAGTGGTAATGGATCCAATTTTTAATAAAATTTAAGGATTGGATCTAAAAAGGGATGGACTGAAATGCTTTTTAGGTTACAAAATTTAAAGGCTAGATCCAAAAAGGGTGAGCTAAAATTCTATAGATTTTTGAGATAAAAATATGTAAGAGCTGAGTTAGACTATGAAAGAGCCCATAGGTCGTGGCCCATTATCACCCCTAGTTGTGGTATGTATACTTAACAACCATACACCACATGGTTGGTGGTTCCTCTCTCCATATTGTTAGCCTGGAAATCTATTATACTATAAAGATAAAGATAGCTTAAAAAAAGCACCACATTTACTCTAGAGACATAGAAATTATCATATTAATCGAAGAAAAAAAAATACGCCATTAGATCATTGGGACCAAATTATAATGTTATATATTGATAGCAATAGTTGTATACAAAGTACATTGTATATATAGGAACAAAAAGAAAGACTTGTATATTACATTCAATCCTACTTTTAATATCAATTGTACACAAAATAGAATTGTATACATAAAAAATAGGAGCTAAGAGTTATATATCTAATCCAATTCAAAACATCTGTGCAAAATTGTGGCGCCTCCACCTCGGTGGAAGCCCACCATGTGCATACAGTACCCGATCCCTGGATCAGTAGTCGGATACACACATAGTCATCGGTGATACAAACTCAGAGTACAACAAATACATAGTAGAGTACATATAATACTTACAAAGATTGCCATCCAGGACAGGCCCCAGATGGACAACGACAAGAATAGGGTAAACTAACGAGATATAGCGCAGACAAGGAGGAAGCAGGGGAGGAAAACTACTCAGTGATGGAACACAACGATACCACAGACTTGGTTGGGAGCTAGACCCGAAACCTCAGGAGTCCTCGTAGTCGGCTTGGTCTTGGAAGAACTCAGCAGCAGTCGGGTCTTCGTCTTCTTCTCCAAAACCTAATAAAATATATACATATATGGAGACAAGGCTGAGTACTTCGTACTCAGCAAGCCAGGGAAAGATGCCATATCGGTTAGGCAAGGGGGCTAAGAGTTTTATTTGCGAAAACAGCACTTAGAAACATTTTGCTTGTCAAAATCTAGTGTATCCACTTTTAGTTGTCGGAAGGAGACTCGCGCCTCGATCCATCCCACAAGTTGCTTTTCAACAACTCGCCATATATAGTTACTGAATCATATATTTCCATTTTCATCTTCCGGTGGTTAACCAAGTGATCTCATAACTCGGATATCACCCGAGTGGCTTCGACCACTCCTAAGGTCTGCTGTTTTCCCGAGTGGCTCCGACCACCCGTTGACCCTGAGACTCGGCTACAACCGGTTCTCAGCTATCTCTTTAGCAACTTTCCGGCTACAACCGGTTACCAGCTCATTCGCTTTACTGGCTACAACCAGTTAGCTCAAATTCGTTGCCCTGGCTACAACCAGGTAGTCTGCTCTTTATCGTCTTCTGGCTACAACCCAAAGACTTTTCTCTTGTTAACTTTTCACACACTTGCTTATGGTGCTTCAATACCCCGGGTCACACAGTCCCGTTTCTGGCCACACAGGCCTTCCGTTTACCACTCGGCAAACTCTGGTCACGATTCCCTTCCCATTAATCAATTTCACAAACCACTACAATCAAATCTACGCTATGGGAATCACCTTACATCGTCCTTAACCGTGGGCACGGCTGTTTGAACAGTTCAGCTAAACTCTGCAGAGGGTGCACGCTTTACCCATACGACACGAAACTTACACCGAGTACTGGCCGGTACCGGAAGTTCGTGACAATGCCATTTCCAAAGCCAATCTAGGGTTATCTAATGTCAGCAGAAAGATCCACACAGGATCAATGCTTCAGGTCGGCTCCAACCACTGTCAGCACAGGGCTCACGAGCCACAACTCAGCTGAGTCCACTCCAGTCGGCACTAGACTTCCCTAAACCTACAATTTACTCGGCCAGGGGCATCCCATTCTACCCGTATGGTCGCACTGTAAAATGCTTGGATGCAATTCCCAAAGGAAACGATCCTTATCGATAACACATAGCCAGGCCACACAAGCACTGTCTCTGTTCATCAAGGTTTTCACAAACTTCATTTATTTCTCAAACACACCAATACGCAGAGTACCGGGTTTTCAAACAGCTGAGCAAAAACCAATGTTTCCCAAACAACAATACAATCGCTGCAGAGCTAAGCCATTCTATTCGGCAATCGTACCCAAAGGATATGATGCCAACGTGCCATTTGTGGGGCTATCAAGGGAGAACTACATCAACATCCTACCAAAATAAGTGCGACTACTGGGTAGGTCCGTCGGTTGCGCTTGCAAACCAAGGCCGATCAAATTAAAATGTAAACTAAGCATACATATTTTGCAAACAACATAATTTTGCACATATAGGAGACAATATGGTCAAAGGGGCTTGCCTTGTCCTAGCGAAAGATCTTCCTCGACGAAGACGGCTTCTAGATCGTCCGCCGGTTCAGGATCTAAACAAGCAGAAAAGATAATTACTGATACGCTGGAAAGAGGTAAAACACTAGGAAAAGAACATCGCGGTAGTCGGATGAAGGTTTATCGTAGCCGACTGGGTTAAGCTTGCGGACTGGGCAACAAGACTCACCGGCTAGGAACTCCGGATGGAAGACTAGCAGCGGCGATGGAGCTCGGGGAGCAGAAAACGGCTCCGGGGCAGGGAAGGAGGAAGGTGATGGTTTAGCGATGAAGCTGGCGATGGTAGCTTGGCAGAGACGGCTGGGTTGCAAAACAGGGGAAGGAAGGGGCATGGATGGCCTTTTATAGCCGGCGTGTGAGGCAGGGACACGGCGGTGCAGGGCGATAGATAGAGAAAATGAGTCACGATAAGCTGGCAAGGCTACAGCTAGTTGGCTGGGGCGACGCGACGTCAAGGCAGAGATTGACTTAGGGATTGGGCGTGGCCGGTGGAGTTGATAAACACTGTAGCGGCGATGAGACACTCAGGTCGTGGCAAGGACGGGTTGGTGGGGCTTTGCAGATAGAGCCTCTGACTATACATTGGTCCAAGCAGGTCCTTGCGGTGCGGCGGGGTATTGTCCGCTGGTCCGAGCGGGGCTGCGGGCAGGTGAAGGTCGGATTACATCACCACTTCGGCAGTCGGCATCCAACGGGAAGAGCGTGGAAGTCAAGGCTACGGTGCAACTTGGTGAGACGATGAGACAGCACGTCCATTGATAAGGCAAAGCATCGTGAGCTTGACCGGGTTGGGGCAGGTCGGGAAAGGATGCCGCAAGGCCATCGCCAGAGGTTGGACACCGGGAGGTTTTCCCGCCAGTCCAGCGCTGCTGCGAAATAGACTGGGTGGACAGGGCAGTCGGGATGGCAAGACAGGGCGGGTCAACAAAGCAGTCAGCGATTGCAAGGGCTTACTCGGTGGCAAAGATGGTTGAGTGGACAAGGGGAAAAAGGGCAAGATTCCGGAACTGAGTAGAAATCTACTCGGCACCAAGGGAAAAGGCAGTCGGCTGGCCAAGGGGAGAAAGCTAGGGCACAGCTGAACGGAAAAGGAGAGGAGTTAGAATTCAGAAAAACGAATTCCAACAGGGAAAAGAAAAACGGGTCGTTACAAAAATTGCATAGGCAAATCCCCTAGTTTGGATGAGGATCCATTACCTTTCACATTCGTTACCATCACTACAAATCAGAGTGAATTAATTAGAAACTAGTTGCTAAATCGTACGTTGCATGGGTTATTATATCATTGTTATTATATATATGTAAAAAAATCCTAAATATGTTAGTTAGTTTGAAATTATAGTGGATCTGACTAAAAGAAGTACACACCTTGTTTACAACTTGCTAACTATAATTCAAATTTAAGAATTAAATTAACATGTGCTAAATTGATAGTCCAAGATGGGCACTGAGCCCGTAGTTATTTCTAAATTATAGCAAATTAGATTGAAAGAATAGCACCTATCAGTTTTGCTAATTATTGATTTCAAATTTTGGAACTAAATTAATTAAAGGGTTCATCATACCCCCTATGGCATGTTTCTTTATTTAAACCGATTTCTAAATATAATCTGCGCCACAATGGTATGATCTATTACAATAGCCTGAAGCATATCATATGCCATCGTACTTATCCTTCAGTTTTCAACAAAGAACAAAATCTGAAATAGACACGGTTAAACAATGTTTACCATGTATAGTCTGAATTACTTATCAGGAAAAAAACTGACATAAGGACCAAAATGCATATGGAAAATTAAATATTAGTCCATAGATTGTGTTCAGAAAAATATAGATCAGTATATCTGCTTCAAAATTATCATTAAGCAATTCTATTTCGTTAGTGAACTACGGAGGGTTTGCTGTCGGTCAACGTGGTTGCTGGAATACTTACTGTTAACTTAAGGTCATTCAATGGGCAAAAGATTATCAGGTATTTTTGCAGATTACATGTAGCGCACACGAGCATACAGACATGTCAAATGGAAAATTAAATATTAGTTAATAGATGGTATTAAGAAATAATATAGGTCAATATATGTTATCTGCTTTTCTAACGTTTATATCCCTGACATCTCGCACGCCTATACTATTTGCCTTAGAGGACAGACCGAGTGGAGAACTGGATCCATAGAAGCAAACAGTATACACCCAAAATCCATCCAGTTATCCAGATAGTCTCATAAAGCGGACGGAATTCTTCTCCACCTCAACGCCTTTCATTTCTGACTCAAGCACCGAGATACACATTGTTGCGAGAATTCAGTCGCAGTGATGACCAACGTTCGGTTCTGAAAATGTTGCCACATAAGAGACTCTTAAGCATCAATAGGGTTAACATTGTCCGTCTTTGCACCGCTCTGAAATGTCATAATAAAAAAATTAGAAAGATTACATAGAATATTGTCCAGATAATTTCGAAACAGATCGTGTGGATCGGCAGATGATTGAGCCAAGAAACTTGCCCACTACTACGAGAGTTTGGGTCATCAGTCATACCTCATCTTAACGCTGTTAATTCACCTTGAGGCTCAGTCGAACGTTGCATCGCTAGTTCGCTACCAATGAAAGCGAGCTAATCAGGACAATTGAGATGGGTCATAACTGGTTGGGAGGTTATTTTGTCCACGACTACACCTTCATAACAGCCACTCCAGTCCACGTAGTTGCTGACAGCTACAACCAAATGAAAGCCAGATCTAGGCTTTTCAACTTCACTGAGGCTCTCCATGTTACTGCGGTTGTGTCTTAGCTAGGTTGCTTGGCATGCTTTAGGGCTGAACAAGCTGCAAATTAGGACCTGCCTGAAGAGTATCGTCACATTCACCACGATGGATTTCCGGTTGATATGGATGGAATGGCTGCAACTAACATAGTCCCAACACCTCTCAGACCTACAAGCATGGATAGATGACTAGAATGTCGTGTAAGATGCTGATCGATCCTACTAGTTAACTAGCCTACGAATAGTACTTATAATCGTTCTCTTGCCCTACACAATAGAACTGTTTAGTATTGTTCTAGGAGTCATCTTCTGAGCTCCTCTAACGTTCATGTGCAGTATATATAGGACAAATTCGCATCCTTTCTATTACCACAAGTGTTAGGACATGAAATTTATTGACCAGTTTTATTTCCACAATTTGTAACACTTTATTGGTAGCTCACACGTGATGCAAGTGTGAGTCATGACCACCATTTATTGTTTTATAGAAAACTATTATCACTTTTTATGTAATATGATTTATTAAGGAATGAACTTTTTGTACAATATATTACACAATCAATTTGTATATGGTTCCTTAGCATACTATGCTCTACCTCTACTTTGAAGATACTCAACCAACTTTGTTTTATAGACACCATTACACACTCTATGCTTTAATGTTGAGTACAAGCTATTGAACAATAATAAACCTGTCATATACACTACTACAGAACAGCACATTCATACCATTCTATCAGTACCTGTTAAAAAAACTCGGTACTGATAAGGGATTTCCTACCCACCCACTCAGTTTGCATTCTTTCGAACCGGCACTGATGTAATGGGTCTTATCATTGCTGGTTCGTGGCTCAATCTGGCACTAATAAAAATTTTCAATTTTTAGATGAGGTCATCTGCGATGGTTCATGGCTAGAACCGGCATGGATGAGCCTCCTCATCAGTGCCCCTTTTGTAGTAGCGGTTCAATAACTAGCACTGATGACGATTTCTGTTGTAGTGATATAGTCTGTCAAAATCGCTTGTTACATGACAATTGAATAATTCCTTTATCTTGTAAATTAAATTAAATATAACAAATCTCCTTAGTGCTAAAGCTCAGCAAAGCTAAATAACTACTAATTGAGATTCTGAGCATTAGCAAAATAGCAACCACGGGTTCATAGGAGAATATGGTATAGAAAATCTTGGCTAGCTACAAAAATACTACAAACATCACGAGCTTCTCAGCTACCAGGTATACGATCTGCAGCCTAGAAGGTGCTTCTCAGCTACCATAGTATGATCTGCAGCCTAGAAGGTAGATAGTGTGTTCTTCGACCAATAGCAGCTGAATTGGTAGTTTGAGCAAACTACTACAAACCCCCTCTCATCACTGCCGGATCATATGTGATGACTCAAGGAGAACTGTTATATATATATGACTATTTCTATAACGGTTACATAAATCAACAGTTGTAGGTAACTGTAGGAGCCAAGATGCGTAAATCATCTTGTTGTCTTGATGGATTCAGTCCTGGATCTAAGCATACATGTGTAGTAGAGCAGATGATTGATGATGTAAATTTAACATTTAGTTCTTTTTTGTTTGTACCGTGATTTAACTGAAATGTAATTAGTACTACTATTGAATTTTTGGTTGACTGTTGGGGTAAGAATCTGTGTATTAATTCTGTTCTAGCAAGTGACTGAATTGAATCATTTCAAGTGAAAAGAATATCGAATTGAGTTTAAGTAAAGAAAATTGAATTCGAATAATGGAGACATAACTAAGAAATATTCCATTGAATTGTAAAAAGGGGAGCTACTAATTGAGAAATATAATAAGTTGGATTCATGGCATATATATAAATATTTTAAATATAGAGTTATTATAGATAATAGTCATCTATAAATGGTTCAAAATTGCCAGCCGTTATAGATAATTGTCATCTATAACAGCTATGTATTCTGAGCCATTACAGATATGGTCATCTCTAATAGCTCTAAATTGCTAGCTGTTACGGATAACCTTTCATATCTGTGACTGTTTGATAGTAACGGATGCTCAGTCATGATTGTTTTGAGTCGTTATAAATGAGAGGTATGTGCTACTGGCATCTGCAATGCCGGTGATGCATACATATATGAGAAGTTCGTGAGCCGTGGCAAATGGAAGAAAACAAAGGAGGGAATGAAGAAGATAGGTAGCCAACAGGTGTGGCAGATGAGGGAGAACTAATCGACACTCATCATCGAAGAAATGGATAGGGAAGATGCTGAAAATGAGCATGCAGAGTATGATGACTCGTCTGATGAGGACAACGTGATGCCTATAGAATGAAGCAACGAGGACATCTCTAGCCTTGCTATCTCCGAGCGGCATCATGTGCCATGAGAGTACAAGGAGAATGAGGTCATCTAGGGGGCTAAGTATGCATATATAGAGGATTTGAAGGATGCAGTAAAACAATAGGCGGTATCACTTCAGAGGGAGTTCTCGGTCGTGAAGTCAAGCAAATCAGTGTATAAAGTCAAGTGCGTGAAGGATGGGTGTCCATGGCGGGTGCAAGCATTCAAGGGTAAATGGAAGGATTATTGATAAGTTTCAATCGTGACCGAGCATTCATGTTACTTACCCGGTGTTGAAAAATATCATAGAAACATAATATCTGCATTTGTTGCAATAGAGATGTACTTCCACATTGTGAACAACCTGGGTACGAACTAAGGTCAATTGTTAGACATATTGAAGAGAAATTCAAATACACAATTAGCTATGCTAAGGCTTGGAGGGCAAAACAGAAGGTTGTAGAGATGAGGTTTGGCACATTTGAAGCATGTTATGATAATTTGCCTCGTCTGTTAGCCTGTATTCTTCAGAGGAATCTAGAGACCTGTTATGACTTAAAAGCCTTTCCATCAATTGATCATGGTAATAAAAGTGTATTGCAACGAGTATTCTTTTCATTAGGTGCTTGCATTTAGGCATTTGTGCATTGTCGTCCCATCCTCTGCATCGATGGGACATTTCTGACCGAAAAGTACAGAGAGTAGATATTAACAGCAATTGGAGTTGATGGGAACAAACAAGTTGTACCGGTAGCTTTTGTCTTTGTTGAGAGTGAGAACACTGATAGCTGGTATTGGTTCCTAGAAAGGGTTAAGTCTGCAGTTATACGGATGAGGCCAGACATAAGCCTCATACATTACCGTCACGCCGGCTTACTATGGGTAATTGAGGAATTGAGGGATGGATGTGCTGAGAAGGGATACCCACCAAGGTGGTCTGATATCCAAAGTAGATGGTGCATGCGTCATATTGGTGCTAATTTCTACAGGCAATTTAAGAATAAGCATCTTATGGATCTTTTCAATAGGCTATGCGCCCAAAATCAAGAGAAGAAGTTCAATGAGCTTTGGAAGAGGTTGGATGAGCTGACCACTAAATAAACAGATGAGCAGTCCAGGAGAACTACCCTTGTAGGGGATGAGGCTCCACAAGCTCTTGGACCTCTATCAAGTGACGGACCTCGTATGAGAAGAAAGTCGGCATCCTTGATTAGAAAATTTTCGAAGTGGATTGAGAATGAGCCAAAGGAAAAATGGGCATTGTTGTATGACAATGATGGTTTTCGATTTGGCATAATGACCATAAATTTGGTAGAGATTTATAATTAGGTGATGCGTGGTGTTCGAGGGCTCCCACTTGTTGACATAGTTGAATTTATTTTACATGGTACATGCAAATACTTCAGAGATTAGTTCAGAGAAGCCGACTCCTCAATGGCGAATACTAATCTTTTCTTTGGCACACTACTAACTAAATACTTGCAAGGTAAAAATAATAAGGCCCGAAGATATCAAGCTATATCTCAAGATACACAAGAACATAGATTTGAAGTATTGTGTGTCAACAAGAGCATGCGCGGAATCTATCGCAAAAGTGTTGTGCAGGAGTGCGTGCTGAAGGAAGACGGGACCTGCAAGTGCTCGTGCAGAAAGTCTACTCTGCTCCACAATCCATATTCTCATGTTATTGCCACGAGCGGTGAGTGCGGGATAGAAGTACGTTATTTTGTCTCACCTTATTTCAGAAAAGAAGCAATCTACAATACCTGAAGTGGAGAGATATACGGTTTCGGTATTGCGGGGAAATTTACTACGGAGCATCCTCAAGCTATCTACATTCCTGACCCAACAAAATTGAGAGATAAAGCAGGTCGTTGCAAGACAAGACGCATCCGTAATGACATGGATGAGTCAGAAGCCGATGGAAGACATAAACGTTGTTCAAAGTGCGACCAAACAGGCCATACATATAAGAAATGTCCAAAGGATGTAACCGGTCCAAGTGCGGCGGAAGCTAAACCGTTGGGTTTAGGTGCTGATGGTAGTCGTCCTACAGGTGAAGGCACAACTTCAAGACGACCCCGTCCTAAGCGTTCTCGAATATTTGATGGTGCTGTGGTGTAGTGTAAGTCTATGCTTGATCTTTGTTGTAGAACGATATGTACCGTACTATTGTTTTTTATTGTCATGTAATAATGATATAAAGCTTAACAATAATTTGTAATGTAGTTATTCAATTAACTTTACGAACTTACTCTTATTTGTTGCTTTGACAATATAATTTATGCTAACTCTCTATTTACATGCAGGTATGGCATACCATACCCCGGAGTTACTCGACCGGGTCCTCAACCAGTCCCACCGGTCTTACCTGTCAGCGGTCAAGGATGCCCAGCTAGGCACCTTCCGTCTACGGCCTTCACGTCACCTCCTGCGGATAGATCACCGGTTCCATGAGAGGTAAGAGCTGTACTAACATTCGGTCACATCATTTGTACATATTTATGTTCTCCAATATTGACTACAGTGCTATATTCTGCAGGTTGCGTGAGGCTGGACTTCTTCTGCTGTGCAGGCTAGTTGAGCCCGCACCGGATGAGAGGGACCCCGCCAGGCGGTGGGACGCTGACCGGTCACTTCTGGTGGCACTGGTGGATCACTGGAGACCGGAGATGCACACGTTCCACCTACCGTGTGGCGAGATGACTCTCATACTCCAGGACGTGTCCTACCTGCTGGGACTTCCTCTCACAGGGGATGCAGTCGGTCCGGTAGACGGGGCACACGGTTGGTCGCAAGACATTACTGCTTGGTTTGAGGCTGTGCACCGTCGACCTGGACTTGGTAAGCCGGGTTCGCTACCGCCTTACACCACAAGTGGCCCCTCGCAGTCGTGGCTGCTACAGTTCACCGTAAGTCGCGGATTCCTTCGATTCACAATCATCCGATCTGTAAAACAACAGTGGTGCTGACTACAATCTTGCTTTACAGCCTGATCAGCTAGACCCAGATGCCGACCAATATGCGGAGCTTGGAGGCATACCTGCTGTGGCTGTTCGAGTGGGTGATGTTCACCAGCACGACGGGGCACGCGGTCGATAAGGGACTGATCCACTATGCTCGTGCGATCGCCGACAGCAAGGACGGCTGTGTACCGCAGTGAAGCTGGGGATCTACTGTGCTAGCGGCGACATACCATGCTCTTTGTGACGCGTGCACAAAGACCGATGTAGGTGCGATTCTCATCGGTTGCCTTCTCCTTCTGCAGCTATGGGCGGCCGAGCGCTTTGCAATAGGCCGCCCTCTGATTCAACACTCTCCCTACGAGGGCGGCCTTGGAGGCTTGTACGGGCAGTCGGCCGAGAACCATCCCACTATGGGGACGGTATGGTGTCACCGTGAGGTACGTTACGTGAAATTCTAGATTTACCACTTAAGTGCAAACACTAATGTGTTCCCCCTGTCCTATTTTGCAGTGTCGTTACGCTCACACGTAGGTTAGGAGGGCCTACTGTGACTTTGTTATGGAGTTGGACCGCCTGCAGCTCAGCGACGTCGTCTGGGAGCCGTATAGTCCGTAGGCCATCGCGGCCCGTGTACCTCTCGGACTCTCGGCTCTTTGCACACGCGACCAGTCATACTAGATGACGAGAGTGCCGTTGGTGTTCGACATCTTCGTTGAGCCCCACTGTCCGCAGCGCGTGATGCGACAGTTCGGCCTACGTCAGCTCTTCCCTATGCCCGTACAGATGGTTGTGCCTCGTGACGTGCACAGGTTAGTACAGCTACGATCTTTGTTGAATACTATAACTCTTTAATGAAGTCTAATGCACTCTCTGCAAATAGGTATAATCGTAGGGGACAGGCAGGTGGCACTCAGTGGTATCCGCGACTGTAGAAGTACGTCGACGACTGATTGTTGGCGACGGAGGAGGTCGTCGACGAGATTTTTCCACACACTGAGGACAACTACCTAGCATACCTCAGGTGGTACCAGCCCCGCACCCGCACACACGTGACGTTCACCCCAGAGGATCCACAGCCACATGTCGCCGCTACGACTGACACGTATCCTAGACACCGTGACCAAGACTACTTTCGCGCGGCAAGGCACATTCTCTTTGCACTTTGCTACTCCCTTTGTAGGTGTCCATGGTTCTAACATATTTACGTCACATTTGAAATAGGCCGACACAGCGCAACAAGTTTGGGCAGATGTGGACGCGACGTTCGGACGGTTGGACGAAGGGATCGTGCTGACCGCGGAGGAGCAGAGGATGACTTTCGGGAGGATCTGTCAGTAGATACACACAGTGATCCGTGCGCTCACTTGATGTGCGGTCGACGTGGTACCTCCCGTAGCTGTACGTCAGCACCAGCCACGTCCCGCAGGAGCTGGAGTGCACCAGCATGGTTCTAGTCAGCGAGCTGGCCCCTCCAGAGGTAAATTCCACGAACCATCAGTTCACAATATGTTTCCTTCTACGACATGCACCGTTTTACATCAATACGCTTCCGTGCAGCTTTCGCTACACCGTACCTAGATCCCTGTGGAGCTGGCATCCACACAGGGGGCGTACCACATCCGACCGCACGCGCAGCAGGGCATGACCATTGCCCCCGAGCCACCACAGGAGGTCCTTCAGGTTAGATCAAAGTTTACTTTTGTCTTGCAAAATTAAACTTTGCAATTACCAACATTTTTGTGCATAGGGTTACACTCTACAGCGCGAGGGATGTTTGCTGGCGCTGGCTCCTCCGTGCAGGGCGCACACGGCAGTGGTTGGGCACAGGATCCTTTCGAGGGGGATGACTTGGAGGACGAGGACGAGGAGATCCACGAGATACTAAATACCTCGCAGCTCGAAGGAGCTCCGCCACCGCAGACACAGGACCCACCAACTGCCACACCCGTGCAGGCGACCCGCGCTGGCCGTGTCGTACCACTAGACTGGCTGACGTACTCGCAGGGCTAGGTGCGAGCGCAGGCTAGGAGGACGAAGAGGGCTAGAGGTTACCGTCAGGGCCCATAGTACGTTGTACCAGTAGTAGTTCGCCTCTTGTACATCGTGTTTTATTAATTCTACTAAAGAAACCCCTGTACGATCAAGATGTCGACTAGAGGGGGGTTGTCGAAGGATGAAACTCCGACGGCGGGAAGTCGGGAGACCCCCCCTTTTGAGGTTCGGCCAGGGGAGCTGTTCTCAGGCGAAAGCGGCGTCCAGTGGATCGATAGATAGACCGATGCTCGGGAGCTGGGGGCCCGGGCTGAGAGATAGCGGGGTTCGGACCGTCCGTTCAAGTATCGGACCGTCCGAATCCCGATGATGGCACGAAAGAGAGACAGGAGGCGTAGACAGGTTCGGGCCGCACGGAGGCGTAATACCCTACTCCTGTGTTGTTTGGCTATGTGAGAGAGATGAATGTGGGTAGCTATGTTACAAGGTGAATTTGGCTCGCGGCCGGAGCTGAGGAAGACGAACAGTAGCGAGAGTGTGAGCTAGAGAGCCGGTCCTAGCCAGAGAGCCCTCGGCGGCTGCTAATGCCGAAGCTTGCTTGTCCTTCCTTGTCGGCTCGGCTCCTCCTTTATAGAATCAGGGGAGTCCACAGTGCCCAGTTTGCATGAGAGAGAGCTAACTATGCTATGTCTTGTCGTGCACGTCCGCGCCCATCTGCCGCGCCGCGCTGGAGGAGAGCCCATGCCGGAGTAGGTCTGCACGCTGTCACGCCGGAGCTGCTGCTGCATGTCGTCGTGAGCGGATGGAGCGGGGGGAGGTGACGGCGCACGCCTCTGCCGCCTGGACGTGGAAAAAGGGCGCCTGCATAGTCAAAAGGTTCTGACTACACAGTGAAGGAAGCCTCCATAGTCAAAAGGGGTTTCTGACGGCACAGGAAGCGGGCCCACAGAAGCCAGGCGCGTCAGTTGGAGAGCCGGTCCGCTTGAGTCAAGCTCGTGCCTAGGGCGGAGAGCTCATCGAGCCCTTCGGGCGCGCGTGGCACCGAGCTCCTCAGGGACCGACATGTGGGCCCCGGTCCCGGGGGGAGACACCCGAGATCGGGAACGCCTCAGCTTCGGGTCCCGGGACTCCGACCCGGGACTGGGTCAGTCGGCCCCAGGAACCCGAGGCCGAGCCAGTCGGCTCCCGGGGCCGGGGGCCGAGTCCGTGGTTCCGGGACCGGGGAACGTACTAGGGAAAGGGGCACCCGGGACCGGACGGTACCCGGGCTCCAGGCACTTAGAGGGGAAGAGGCTGGAGGCGGTCGCCGCCGGTGTAGAATGTGGCCCCGGAGGAGCTGACGTGGCCTGAAGGCCCACATGTCCCCGAAGGATGTGGGACCCCCATTCCCATTTCGCCGACAGGGGTGAATTGGTGATTAAAAATAATTGCCCCCTTCAAATCGATGAAGCAATACACTTAGCTTGGCTACATTTATCCTCTACCACTCACAAAGGAAGAGAGAATGCTCAAAGAGTGTGAGGAAGCAAGCAAGAACTCAAGTAGAGTAAATGGAGTGCCAAGAAGATTTCTCTTGCTGCAGGTGGAGGGGTATTTATAGCCCCTCCCTCAAAAACTAGCCGTTGGGGGCGAAATCCCCCAACTCAGGTCATTTCCGGTCCGACCGTAGGCAAAGGATCGGTCCGACCGGGTTCAAATTCAACAGCTAAAAAATGCCAGCCGGTCCGACCGCAGGTGAAGAGCTGGTCCGACCGGCACCCTATCTCATTTGCACTGTCGGTATTGGACGCGGCCGGTCCGACCGGTGGGGGGAGGCGGTCCGACCGCCACCCCCACTAGAACTCCCTGTCGGTACTGGATCCGACCGGTCCGACCGGGTGGGGGAGGCGGTCCGACCGCCATCCCCACTTGAACTCCCTGTTTGTACTGGATTGAGCCGGTTCGATCGGCCAGGGGTGCGCGGTCTGACCGGCACCCGCATCACAACTCCCCAGGAGGTTCTGGATGAGGCCGGTCTGACCGGCTAGGACAGACCGCTGAGTAACAGAGATCAAGGAAAATAGATGGACCAAGCATGCATGACCTAGTGCGGCAATTTGATCACTTCTTCGCCAAGGTTACCACCTCTCTTGATAGTACGGCAATGCTAAAAGAAAAAATAGCTTACTCTACATCGCCCTTCACCTCGATCATTTGAGCAAACCACTAATTTGTTCGTCCTCGCTCCATAGCTTTGCGCCATCAAATTTAATTGGTGGTCATCCTCCTTGGCATGTGGACCTAACTTTTTTTTGCATATACTCAAACACAATGGTTAGTCCACAATTAACGCTTGTCATCAATTACCAAAATCAATAATGGGGCCTAGATGCTTCAACCCCTTTACTTCATTTACGCTCGTCGATCAAACGATGTACTCCTCACGATCTACGTTTGCGATGAAAATGATCAAAAACATGAATTTTCGAGTTTCAACCTCACGGCGAAAGTAGATTCCAAGTGGTGACAACTGAGCACACGTTAATTGCTTACAAACGCAATGAAATTATCCGTCCAACGAGTACAAACAGCACATGAAACGTATCTAGTTATCGTTATTACATGCCTTAGGGTATTTCAAATGGATATCCGACTAGATATGCAACTACTGTGTACAGCGTGGGTACTTTCCCTTTCTCGCCGCCTCCGACCTAGCTTCCTTTGGACGCAGTGCCCTCTCCTGTTTCCTTTCCCTCTCTGTCTCACGGGCTTCCTTCTCCTGCCGCTTCTTCTCTTCCTTCCTCTTCTACTCAGCCTCCCACTCTTCTTGTGCCGCCCAAACACGTTCGCACCGCTTCCTGTTCCAATCTTTTAAACTGCGAAGAAACTTTGCGTCCTGTGGACGATCTCCATATCTATCCACTGCACAAAGTCGCACAGAGGCGGAGGAGACTTCGGTGCCTTGACATATACAAATTTGTTAGCTCAAGGGTACAAATATTTCGTACTACAAGATAATTCGTATTACCTCCACTAACTTCTTCGCCTTTCCCTTCTTTCCTTGTGGCTTCGGCTTCTCTGGGGAGTACGCATAATTAGCACACATCAATACCTTTGTTGGTATGTATAATCCTTCTCACTTATTGCAACTTTGCAATTATCTCCACACCAACACATCGGCGGAGGCACACCAATCGGAGGTCGTAGATGACTGGACATACCGAATGCATCCATAGCAACCTACATTATAACCAAATAAACGCAAGTTATAACTCGCTAGGCCAAAAATACCTTATACAACTACATACCTAGAGTATATTACACATGACTAAAAAAATAAAATGTCATCGTCCTTATTTCCATCTCACTAGCGTTTCCCGAACTAGTACTACTCATCTATAAAAAAAACCTAACTTCTCTCATGTGCCCTATCAATGTCCTTAGCCGTTATGCTCAACTTCAATAGATCTACACCTTGTGGACCAAACCTAATATTTACTTACCTGTGAAATAAGTAGTACAATACTACACATACTACATCATTTGATGAATAGAAATAGAAATTGTAAAGAGCCATAAAATATTACCTGTAGACGAATCCGTAAACTGGCAGGGCTTCGCCGCTTTCGTTCGCCTTCGCTCTTAGCTCTCTCTTCTTTTTTCTATTATTTTTGTGAATTTTATGAATTTTTTGGAGGCTGGGAGGGGGTTTTATATCGAGCCAGTAAAAAATCGTTCTTTGGGAGGGTGATTTTTTGATAAAACAGGCCAATTTGCAGGCGGCGTCCAAAAACCGCTCTCTAGGAGGGTGGCAAGGGGGCTGCCTGCAAAACGCCGGCCACGGGGTGGCCGCCTATAAAATGGCCAGCCCCGCCGCCAGCGTTTTGCAGGCGGCCCCCTTGCCGCCCTCCTATAGGGCGATTTTTGGGCGGCCAGGGGGCCGCCTATAAATTGGCCAGCCCCGCGACGCGTGTTTTGCAGGCGGCCCTCTTGCCGCCCTCGTAGAGGGTTGTTTTTGGGCGGCCAGGAGGCCATCTGCAAAAGTGCTGACAGCTGTCGGCTGCCCGGCCTATGGCCGTCAGCCACGTCATCAAATCGCCCTCTGGACGGGCGATTTCATAAAAAACATCCTTCCAGAGAGCGTTAGGAATATATTTTTGTAAATTTTTGAAACGAAAATGTACTTTTGTAAATATTTTATTAAAATAATATAAAATTAAAAAAAATTCCATTTCTAGGTGACTAGCAAAGATAAAAGCGTCCAAATGTACTCCCTTCGTCCACAAATATAAGGGTTTATGGTTTTTTTAGAAAGATTAATGATGGAGCGAAAAGACTATGATGACCCTAATAATTAGACGAGGGGTAATTAGGATTGGGAAGGTGGTTGGTTGGTAGTAAAATTTGGTGAAAATTAAATGAGTGGTGGTTGGATAAGGAAATAAGTAGGCTCTAATCACTTATATATTTATGAAAAAAAATTTAAATCCCAAATTCCCTTATGTTTGTGGACAGAGAGTGTACTTATTGTTTCGATGATCATAATTCAATTTCTTCCTTACAAGAAGACATAAATCAGATTTCCATAATCCTTTCCAAAGAATAAGATATTGTGAATTTGTACCCTTTTTTAAATGTTCACTAAACAAATATTTAAGTGAACATGGTGCTTATCTTTCCAATTTGTCTTTCTCTTTTACTTAATACTTGTTAGACTTGTTGCGTACTTATATTTTCAAAATAGTGTAGAACAATTACAATAATACATCGTGGCTTTGTGCATCTTAGAGGCAGTGCTCGATTTATCCATTATCCATAAAGAGAATATGGTATTTTACATACGAAGCATTCACAGATGAATTTAATATACAAGTAGTAAGACCAGAATGATGCAGCTGAATGGCATCCAAATATTGGGTCTTTAGATGCACAGAAATCATGTGCCAATTAATTTCTAAACTATAGTAGAGCGCTAGCGCCTTGTTATTGCAGGCATGCTAATTAAGAATATATAATAGTACTTTGTACATTTATATTTCAAGTTCCAGGTACAAGCTAGCTTCACCTCTATATGTTTATATATATCACTACCATAGAATAGTGCATTTTAGCCGAAACTTCAGTACCAGGCATCCAATACCTAACACTGATGAAGCCTTTCCGCTCCCTGCCTCGCCCCTCGCTTGCGCAAAAAAAGGACCGGCATTGATGGCCACCTATCAGTCCTGGTCCGAGGCTCTACCCGGCACTGATGGGTGTCCTATCAAGGCCGGATGAGACTCAAACTAGGACTTTTTGAGCGGGAAACCCATCAGTACTGGTTGGTGGCACCAACTGGCACTAATGATTACCCTATAAATATCTGCCCACTCCCACATACGTCTACGTAGATACATAGATGGCCAAGGCCGAGAGACCGCCGGCTGCGTCCAACTTAAGGCCCCTCCTCTCTGTCCCCACGACGCCAAACCCAAACCCACGCTGAATCCAAACCCTATGTCTTGCCGCTGTCGCCCGCCACCACTGCTGGTGCCGGGGTCAACCCCAGGTCTGGCCGAGCTTCCTACCTCTCAGTAGCATGCCACGCGGTCGACCCCCCGGCACCGCCACCCGCCGCCGCCGTTGATGTCGCCCGCCTCCTGCCGCCGCCTTGGCTTTCCCTGGCCACGGTCGCAGAGCTCCCAACAGCAGGGTCCCTGAGTGGTCGACTCCGCACCATCCACCAGCGCCAGGACTCCGTTGTCTTCCCCGCAAACTTAGGCAAGATGAGCGGCGGCGACGATCAGGTATACCCATCTGCTCCCTCCTGCGCATTGACACTGCCTACTACGGTGTAATTGCGTTGTTTTTAGCTGTGCTGCCTTGTGGAGGCCGAGCGGTTGCTGGTTGGGGTGCGAGTGGATTGATGTTGTTTCGGGGTGGTACTGCGCTAGCAGGCTAGCACTGCTCTGATTGTGATGCTTCAACGTTTGTGTTAATCATCATACTTGTGGCACTAGATTAACGCAATAAATATGGTACCCACTCGTTTAGGACAGTTTTAACCCTCCACCTCAGCTGATTTCATAGCATTAAATATGGTGCCATGTAAACAAAAAGTTAAGGTACCAAGAAAGTTAATGAGGAGAGAAGTAAAAAGATAAAGAAACTGTTTTTCATGTAAGAAACCACCTTTACACGAGAACCAAGAAAAAAAGAAGAGATGATTGGGAGAGAAAATGAGAGGAAGAGAGGGAATTGGATGAGAATTTATTTCGAAGAAACCACCCATTAGAGACATAGTTTCTATATGTAGTATCTAGATGACGTGACAGTTATAGAAACTACCTGGTAGTGTATGGGTTGGGGGCTTTGTGGACTATTAGTGCATATGAGCTGTTGTTGCTTTGAAGGTATAATCTGTAGTAAGTGAGAGGAAGGTGTTAGTTCAATTGAATTTTAAGCCGAATCAAGCATTCTTTTCGACCAATGCAGCTCCTTGCGTGTTAGCTACAGATATTGATAATTTTATTTGATAGTTAGTTGGATGCTCCACAAGTTACGGCCCTGTGATCTGAGTTTCTCATCATATAGTAGCTTGTGTTGTGCAGATCCTTATATTTGGGAGCTTCACAGAGGCTGAAACCTAGTGCAAATAAAACACGGGAACTATCTGAGATCCAATTATTTAATATATAATTAATTTAATGACATGTAAAAACTAAAAATTTATATTAGGAACTATCCTAATGATGTTCAAATCCATTAGGATTTAGGAAAAAACAGAAGACAAAAATCCTACATGGATGCTAGTTCTTGGATAGCACTAGCCACTGCTCTATTTGGGATTAACCTGCTGGTACTATGGCCATGCTGTCTTTGATTTTAAATAAATTTATTTTTATGTTTTTGACAATACATAAATTTAAATGCAAGACTTTGGTTGTTGGCAGTTGGCTCATGAGAGTATTAGTTAAGTGATAATTAATCTTGTACTTACAAATTAGAAATACAAGAGAAATTGAGATCTAAGAGCGCCCATACCTACGGAATAGATGCCGGCCACATCAACTAATTTTTGGACAATTTATAACCAACCCATAGTTTGATCCTATCCACTAATTAAGTTGTTAATTAGCTAAAGAAGTGGGGCCAAACCATACAGCCGTTGATTCAACGGTGGATGGCCTGGATAGAGGCTACGGCAAACTTTGCCTTTGCCCACGAAGGCAGACGATACATATCCCTAGAAAAGAAGGTGATATCTAATTTTTCTCCTGGTGATTTAATCGATCAAGGGCACTAGCTCCAATGGGTCTTGCAAGTATTTATGAAATTGTGCCGTGTTCAATTTAACTGCAGAAGCTATATTAATAGAAGGATTTCACTACGGAAATTATGTTATCTACTGTGACAAAGCATATGTGATACAAAATGTGCACGAACAATTATGCAAAGGCTTTGTCACAAATTTCCCTGCCAAGTGAAGAGGGAATTAGGTGTCACAGGGAAAATCCCTGTAGGGGAGTATTTTTGTAGGTTTCCCC
Organism: Oryza meyeriana var. granulata; assembly: GCA_003991445.1. NCBI lineage: Eukaryota > Viridiplantae > Streptophyta > Magnoliopsida > Poales > Poaceae > Oryza > Oryza meyeriana. The sequence continues at coordinate 207,136 of RYFJ01002473.1, forward strand.
TCCTACAGTATTTTCCTGTGAATTTGTGGCTGCCAATGCACGTCAATCTGAACTATCAGTCATTTGGGTTTCTGAGCTTTACAACTAAGGGTAGTATTTAATTTCACGAAATAAAGGTAGAACATCAACATGTATTAGTGATCTGGACCGACTAAATGGCAGGTTTAATATTATTCAATAGCTTGCATTCAACATTGAAGCTTAAAGTGTATAACACCTGTCTATAAAACAAACTTGGTTGAGTCCTCACACGATCGACAAATCACGTCGGTTCCCGCGCGATCAAGAAATCTCATCAGTTCTTACGTGATAAACAAAATAGCACAACACAAGTTTTTCTTCTCACCAGAATCTTAATAGCACACAGAGAATTTTCCTTTCTTGAATCCATTCGTCAACAGATTATTACTCCGGAAGTTTTCTCACCAGTGAAGCGATTTTAAGCAATCGTTAGAGATTAAGGGAAATATGTTGATGATTTTTTAAGTGGTGACATGATTTTACGGTGTCCTACAATAAATACTACAGAGCTTGTGTCCTGTAGCAAATTTTACCTTTATTTTACAAGTGTATCTCATGGAAAATTTTCTTACACCGTGTGACTATTGCAATATGAAAAATGTAAGGGTTTTTAAAAAATATGAAATACAAAATACTTGGTTAAATTATATATAATGTCTTTAATCTTGTAGGTATAGAAAAAGGATATATAACATTACCACAGATTAAGTTGTACTCTCTTTGTCCATAATATAAGGGATTATATTATTTTTGGCCAATTTAAGGTTACAATTAAAAAATATATATACCCTTTAAAATTGGTCGGTAGAGAATAAATTAGTACAAAATTTGATAGCTGGAGAATAAACGAATACAAAAGTTAATAGATACGGAATAAAATATTGTCTTAGGATCATAAAATCTCTTATATTTCAGGACAAATTTGAAGGGCAGAGTCGTTTATATTACGGGATGGAGAGATTAATTTGTCAAATACCAAGTTCTTAAAACATGCGCTTGCCATGGAAGACCAGTATAAATTAATAAGCGCAAGCAAGATTGATAAAAATATGCATTCGTCATAGTTTGAACACTAATGGAAAGACTCATTATGTCCTACCGGGATCTTTTATAATCCTTGAAGATATGTCTGAAAATATTGCACTAGTATACATATTTTTTATCTCCTAATGTTGAGGTAACATGAGGTACCAAAAACAAACTGTAAAAAACTAGGTACCCTTGAAGATAGTAAAATCACACAACTTTTCAAAACCTGCAGCATAGTGAAGGAAATAATAATCTCGATTTTTGTTTATTTCAAGGGTTCCCGTTTTTTGTTTATATCGATATGGTGATGTTATGGGTTGCTCTTCCATGTGAGAGCTTCAATTGTACATCTATTTAGAGACATCCAATAGAATTTTTATAGTATTGGTGCGATGCTAAAGATAGGAAAGGACACATCTTTCTTGAACAATATCAATACACCTTAAGTCCATTATTCCCGTGGTCATAGTTACATTCTTCCAATAAAAAAATCTACTCATGCGAGTACATATCTCATGAAATGTTACATTATTAATCCAGAAAGAACACTCAAATTGAATAATTAGGCGACAATTAAGCAGAGTCCTCGTCTTTCTCCTCAAGGAAAGGGTAATCAGTATAGCCAACGACGGGATCCTGTGTGTAGAATGTGGACCTATCATACTTGTTCAATGGTGCGTTAAGATATTTTTAATCCTTGAAGATATGTCTAAAAATATTGCACTAGTATACATATTTTTTGTCTCCTAATGTTGAGGTAACATGAGGTACCAAAAACAAACTGTAAAAAAATAGGTACCCTTGAAGATAGTAAAATCACACAACTTTTCAAAACCTGCAGCATAGTGAAGGAAATAATAATCTCGATTTTTGTTTATTTCAAGGGTTCCCGATTTTTGTTTATATCGATATGGTGATGTTATGGGTTGCTCTTCCATGTGAGAGCTTCAATTGTACATCTATTTAGAGACATCCAACAGAATTTTCATTGTATTGGTGCTATACTGAAGATAGGAAATGACACATCTTTCTTGAACAACATCAATACACCTTAAGTCCATTATTCCCGTGGTCATAGTTACATTCTTCCAATAAAAAAACCTACTCATGTGAGTACATATCTCATGAAATGTTACATTATTAATCCAGAAAGAACACTCAAATTGAATGATTAGGCGACAATTAAGCAGAGTCCTCGTCTTTCTCCTCAAGGAAAGGGTAATCAGTATAGCCAACGACGGGATCCTGTGTGTAGAATGTGGACCTATCATACTTGTTCAATGGTGCGTTAAGCTCAAACCTCCTTGGCAAGTCCGGGTTAGCCAAGAAGAGCCTTCCGTAGGCGATGAGGTCGGCATAGCCGTCAGCCACCACCTTGTTCCCTTCCTTCCGGTCATACCCACCGGCAGCAATGAAAGTGCCATTGAACTGCTTCCTGAAGGGCAGGAGGCCATGGGTGATCTTTCTTCGACCTTCGACGATGGCCATTCTTGGCTCCACCATGTGGCAGTAGAGGAAACCTGGGTGCCGGTTGAGTTGCTGCACCATGTACGAGCCGAGAGCCACCGGGTCGGAGTCGAAGCAATCCATGAAGTCGACAAACGGCGACAGCCTGATCCCAACGCGTTGCGCTCCCACCTCGGCGACGACGGCGTCGATCACCTCGACGGCGAAGCGGCACCGATTCTCGAGGCTGCCACCGTACTGGTCTGTGCGGTCGTTGACGCTGTCCTTCATGAACTGCTCGAGGAGGTAGCCGTGCGCGCCGTGGATCTCCACGCCGTCGAAGCCCGCCTCAATCGCGTTCCGCGCGGCTCGTCTGAAGTCGTCGACGATCTGAGGGATTTCATCCGTCCGAAGACGACGGGGCTTTGAGTACACCATGCCTGAATCGTCCGGTGTGATCTGCTTGTCGGTGCTTGAGATCGGAGCCTGTCCATTCGGCTGGAAATCTGTTGATTTCATTTCGATATTGAATCAGCTCAATTTTCAACGGCCTTAATCACCAGCAAGTTAATAAAAGCTACTTCTCCGGCTAGTTGACGTACCCGTGGAGGAGACCCTGCCGACGTGCCATATCTGCAAGAAGAAGAGGGCGCCCTTGCGGTGGACGGCGTCGACGATGGGCTTCCATGCTTCGATCTGCTGCTGCGTGTAGATGCCGGGGGTCTCCGGGTAGCCCTGCGCGGTGGGGGAGATGCCGGTGGCCTCCGTGATGAGGAGGCCGCCCCTGATCGCGCGCTGCGAGTAGTACACCGCCGCGTGCGGCTGCGGCACGTTGCCGTAGGAGCGGCACCGCGTCAGTGGCGCGAGCACCACACGGTGGGAGAGGTCGAACTGCCCCATCTTGTACGGCGTCAGCAGCGGGATCGCCGTCGCCTCTTTCGCCGCCGCTGCTTGCACTTGCGCCATCTTAACTAGCTTGATTCTTCTCCTCTTCGGTGTGATCTCTCTGCTTTTCTCTCTGTTTCTTGCTGCTCTGTTTTGCTGTGACTTCAATGGGTTTGGTGCCTCTTAGTACTTATAGGTGTCGGAATGGGGCATGTGGGATCCAAGAGGCCAAGCGTGCGCACGCGATTTCGTCAGCTATTGACTGGTCGCGAGTTCTGTTCCCAATTGCTGTCGTCACCCTCTCCGTCATCCGAATTGGTGGTCAGAGAAGGTTTCTGTGTGTTCCGGGGGAACAGATACATTGCATGTGGTCTTTTTTTAGTTCGCGTACTGCTGTCACTGTGTGGTTCTAATCAAGCCATCAAGGTAACAGGAGTTTGGTGCCAATCAGCATCACTGCGTGAGCACGAAAATTTTGCCTGTAAACATGGCCGTAATACTTGTTTATGGTTCTGATTTCCGTTCCATGTTCTAGTGCGTGTGGATGCCGTGCGTGCTTTGAGAAAATAAAGAACGATAGTTAGTTACTCCATACGATTTTACTAGTACTATATGTATATACTACACAAATACTGAAACGGTTGACAACGGCAGACATCCCAATATAATCAATTTGTTTTAGTTAAAATAACCAAGTAGAGTAGAGTATGATTTTAAAGGAAAGCTCTAGGTCCTTTAAATTGCATGTTATAATAACCACCTATACTACCTTGTAGTAAAACATAAAGTTCAAAATAAGTGATTCTCATGCACTATAAACAGACCAAAAATAACAAGTAACAGAATCAGGCGAATTCTGATCAAGTTAACAAAAGGGGATTGTTGCGTAGAAAGAAGCAACGCAAAAGGTTGAGCGGCATACGTACTGACATCATGCCGACGTCGGTGCAAACAACAACACGTTGGTTTAGAGTTCATTTGGTTTGTTGCCCAAACCTAGGCCGCCATATTTTAGTTTTAGCACATTTTGATATTATCAAATTTTCAGTTTGCAACCTTATCAAATCTTGGTATAGTTTTCTCAAGAGTGAAACTTTTAGAAATGCGTAACAGGAGTAAAGTATGTTTGTTTAGTTTGTTACCTTATCAAATTTGGTAAGATTAGTGACAACAAACTAAATTGACACTCAATGGAGGCAAACTTTAATTTGATGGTCACGAATGCAAGAAGAAGAAAAAAGAAAAAACAGTGACTATGCATTTGATTCTAACGGTAGAAATAAAACTATCTAATTTTTAGAGTAAAAACGAATACCTCCATAATTGGCAGCAATTGCTAATTGGCGTCAATACGTGTATCAGGCTAGCAATAGACCATCTTCAGTTCGTGCAGCCTATGCAGCTGCTCTGACCAGGTTGCTTGTGGCGCGGCGCGGCGTTCGCCATGCTCCGGTGCATCTCCACGTGATCCCATCTCTGCAACGAGGCGTACATGTTGGATAGCCCATAGGCGGCGCAGTCGTGGAGGTCCAGCTCCGCTATCTGCTCCGCGGCCCACTCGCCGACCCTGACGCCGTCCTCCTCCTCCGACGAGCGGCGGGCGTGGAGCAGGAGGCATCCCAGAATCTTGGCGTTTGGCCTGATGGGCATCGCCCGCACGAGGCGCACGGCCTCGCCGAGTAGGCCATCGCGGCAGAGGAGGTCGACCATGCAGCCGTAGTGCTCCTCCCCGGGCTCCACGCCGTGGACCAGCACCATCTCGGCGAAGAACCTCCGGCCCTCCGCCACCAGCCCGGAGTGGCTGCAGGCCGACAGGAGCGCCACGAACGTCACCCCGTCAGGCCTGATTGCGTGTCTCGTCCGACTCATCCCGACCATGTCGCGAAACGCCCCAACGGCGTCCTCACCGCGGCCGTTCATGCCAAGTCCCGCAATCACCGTGTTCCAGCAGAAGAGGTTGGGGGCGTCGGGCATGGTGGCAAAGACGTCGAGCGCGCGGTCCACGCTCCCACATTTGAAGTACATGTCGATGAGGGCGTTGCTTAGCACGGCGTCGATCCTTGTCCCGAGCTGCCGGATGTAGAGATGGACTCGCCGGCCCAAGGTGAAGTCCCCTGCCTGCGTGCACGCTATCACCACGGTGGCCATGGTGACCGTGGTGGGCATCATGCGCGTCTGCTCCGGTTGCTGTTTTGTCTTGCACATCAACCTGCGGAACATCGTGATGGCAGTGGCGGGGTCCCCGTGGCGTAAATACCCCGCCATCATGGTGTTCCACGTAACGATGTCCAACGACGGGGAAGAGGAGGAGGAGGAGCTCATACGATCGAACAGGTTCTGGGCGGCGTCCATCTGCCCGGCCTTGCAGTATCCATCGATCATCGTGTTCCATGTCACGACGTTGCTCGCAGTTGCCCGGAGACTTGCCTCGAAGACCTCACTAGCGGAGGCGAGGTCGCCGGCCTTGCAGTAGCACGTAATCATTGTGTTCCACGAGGCGGTGGTCCTGTCCGGCATCCGCTCGAACAGCTTCCGTGCGTCAACCGTCCTCCCGGAGGCGCCGAGCGCGGCCAGCATGGCGTTGAACGCGACCGCGTCCCTCAGCGGCATTTCGTCGAACAGCCTCTGCGCGGGAGCCAGGAGGCCGCGCTTGGCATAGCAGGTGAGCAAGGCGGTGGCCAGCACCACGTCGGCGGCGAGACCCAGCTTGCAGGCAACGCAGTGGAGGGCATGCTCTTCGCGGCGGCCGGGGGCATCCGCCACCGAGCGGATGAGGGCGGCGCGGGCGTTCGAAAGCATCCGAAGCTGCATCACATCGGCTGCATCTCATATGCCTTTTCTTCTATGAATTAGAATGCTTCCTTCGAAGCAGAGCAACTTGTTGCTCCTACAAATGGCTGCTGCTCGGCGGCCAGAGCGCCGATGATAGAGGCGGCGGCGGCGGCGGAGACGGCACAGGAATCGGCTTGGCCAACGTGGCTCCATCCATCGGTTGCTCGTGCGGTCGTGGCTCACCCGTAGAGAGCACCAACCAAACGCCGTGGGATCGTCGAGCTGGAGCTCCACCGCCGTGGGTAGGGAGCAGGGAATGGGAGGAGATTGGGAGGGGAGGAAGGTGGAAGGGAAAGTTTGGGAAAACAATTTGGTACATCCCGAATGCAAACGACGTGCTGTATAGATGTCCAAATGGGCCGTACCCCATCGGGTTGGCTCGGGCATGGTGCTACAGTAACCGTGCTCGGGCCGGTTTAGCACGGTTGGCCGTGGGCCGTGCCAGCACGGCCCGAGTAGCCGTGCCGTGCCTGGGCCGGCACGGCACGGCCCGTGGACAGTAGCGGGCCAGTACGGCACGGCACGGGCACGGGCACGGGACACGGCCCGCCCAGAGGGCAGCGGCGGAGGCCGCGCCGCCGTGGCAGGCGTCTGCGGCCGGCGGAGGCCGAGGCAGGCGTCGGCGGCCGAGGCCAGGGAGGCGCCCGGGCGTGGAGGCGCCGGCGGAGGCCGAGGCAGCAGTCGGGAGGAGGCGGGTGTCGGTCGGGAGGAGGCGGCGGAGCCGAGGAGGCCGGGAGGCCGAGGAGGCGGGAGGAGGCGGCGGGAGGCCGAGGAGGCAGGAGGAGGCCGAGGAGGTGGCGGGAGGCCGAGGAGGCGTAGGAGGAGGCCGAGGAGGCCAAGGCGGCGGTGGGAGGCCGAGGAGGCGGGAGGAGGCCGAGGAGGCGGAGGAGGAGGCGGGAGGAGGCGGAGGAGGCCGAGGCGTCGGGAGGCCGAGGAGGCGGGAGGAAGCTGAGGAGGCGGAGGAGGAGGAGGCCGGGAGGAACTCGTGTGCGTGTGGAAGGAGGAGGCAGGGGACCGTTGCACTGACATTTGCCCATTGCGACGCTGATGAACGTTTGCTGCAGTGTTCGGCTGCGTTGGCCCAGTAAAAAATTTACACGTGTCCCAACGGTCCGAAATAACGGCTAGATTTTGCATCTAGCCGTTGCAGGACAAAAAAATCCGAAAAAATATCAAAAAAATCCGAAAAATTGTGAAATTTTTTCCTATAAATAGGGGAACCCCCAGCCACATTTTTGCTCATCCAAACCTCCCAATCTCTCCTCTTGTGCTCTATTCTCCTCTCTTTTACTCTCTTTGCTCAAAATTTTTGATTTAGACAAAATTTTGTCTAAAATTCAAAAATTTCCCACATTCTCATAGGTAATAGCTGCAGCCTCCGGTGCTCCTGCAAGGTAAAAAAATCCTAAATTTTCTTCTTTGTTCCTACTATTTGTTTAATACTAATTTTCTCTATTTATATGGCAGGATGGATCCGAACTACCCGACGTTCCAACTGAGCGACTTCGACCCGAGCTATCTGTCGATGTTGCAAGGAGACGACTCTGGGTCGGCTCCTACACCGCAAGAACATCCGGAGGAAATATATGCGGCTTCAGAAGGATCCGGAACTGCGAGCGGGAGCCTATCAACGGCAACTGGCTCAAAGAGATCAAGAACTTCCTCCGCCTGGCAACATTTTGATGAGATCAAGGAGACCGCCGCGGATGGAAGGGAGGTAACTTACGCAAAATGTAAAATTTGTAAAACTAAACTCTCTGGAAAATCTTCTGGTGGAACAGGGCATTTGAGGCGGCATGCTGAGGCGTGTGCGAAGAAGCAAGGTTACCAACTATGACAGCAGCAACTGGTACTCAATCCGGACGGTACGGTACGTTCATGGGAGTATAATCCTCAGGTAGCACGGGATTCCCTTACCTGTTTAATTGCTAGACAGAATCTACCCCTAAACTTTGGTGAGTCTCCTGCATTTGAGACTTACATTAAAACTGCTCATAATCCTAGGTTTCAAGCTGTTAGTAGACAAACTACAACCCGGGACTTGGTGAATGTTTACAACAAAGGCCGGGATAATATTAAACAATTATTTGCTACTTGCACATTTTCTATTAGTATCACATCTGATATTTGGAGTGGTAGGGCTACGGAAGACTATATTAGTGTAGTTGCTCATTATGTTGATGATGAATAGGAACTACAAAAAAGAGTAATAGCTTTAAAATTAATTGATGTTTCACATAATGCAGAAAATATTGCTGAACGAATTTCTAGAGTTTGTGAGGATTTTGGCATCACAAATAAAATATTTACAGTAACTCTAGATAATGCAGTTGCAAATTCCAAAGCAATGGAAATTTTGCAGCCTTTATTCAATGTTTATGCTGAATCATTTCTTTTACATCAACGTTGTGCTTGCCATGTTATTAATCTTATAGTTAAATCCGATTTTAAAAGAGCAACTGTATATCTCGATTCTATCCGTGAAGCCATAACATGGCTGAATGGTTCTAATCCTCGACTTGCGACCTTCAAGCGATTCTGCATCGCTTCGGACAAGCGTCCACGCAAGTTCCAAACGGATGCGGACCATCGGTGGAACTCGACTTATTTAATGTTGAAACAGGTCTTGCCTTATAAAGATATACTAATTATTTTCTTGCAGTCCAAAAATGTTGTTACCAGTGACGGGCAACCGCTACTGACAGAACAGTCTTGGCATGTTGTACAAAGGTTTTATTACTTTCTTAAAACATTTTATGATGCAACTGTTACTTTGTCTGGTGTTTACTATCGAACTGCTAATTTAATTTTGCATAAAATTATTGAGATTGCCACTTTATTAAAAGAATATGAAGATGACCAACTACTAGGACTTGCAGTATTTCACATGAAACAAAAATATCTTAAATACTGGAGGAACATTCCATACTTGTATGCTTTTGTATTTATTCTTGATTCTAGGGGTAAAATACGGGGTTTTCTAAATATTTTGAATCTTATTGGGGATGCAATGAATATTGATTACACTAACTATTATTCTGATTCTAAGACAAAATTGTATGAAGTATTTCGAAAGTATGAAACTAAGTTTCAGGGAGTTCGCGTGTAAAGAGCCCCACCCGTCCCTGTCCCAGGTAAGAAGAAATTGCAGTGGGGCGGAATTTGGAGTGGTTCCTCTTCTTCTTCGAGCACCGGTGGTGGAAGTTCGGCCGCAGCAAGTCCTGCACATGCTTTGCTTGAAGCTCTTGAGCTGTCCACCTACTTGGACAGCGACTCGATCAACCAGGAAGATCTCAATGTTCTTCAATGGTGGAATGATCACAAGACCCAATATCCCGTGCTCTCAAAGCTAGCACGGGATGTGTTCACGGTGTCTGTGTCTACGGTATCATCCGAATCGGCCTTCAGTCTTTGCGGAAGAATTATTGAGGAGAGAAGAAGAAATCTCCGCAGTGGGGTGGTAGAAATGCTACTTGCGGTTAAAGACTGGGAGCTAGCTAAGGAACGTACCCAACACACCACGGAGAACCAAGATTTGGCTGAGCAGTTCGAAAATCTTTACCTACAAAATGAGGAACTAGAGTAATCTTTTTTATTTTTGAGTATTGACCTTTAGCTGTACTCTTTTTTCTTTGTCATTGTTTTCTCAAAATTGAGTTTTTACATGACAGAGTTTTTAATGAGGCAGCTGTGTAATATCAAAATCAATAAATGTCACTGCACAATTTTTCCCTATATCTATGTAGAAATTAAATTACATAACTATATATGTTCTTCTATTTTGCCTGTTTAAAAAATATAAAAATTTCCTCCTCTAATATCATCAAAAAATACCCTCATATTTTTTTACTCATCTCAGATAATGTTTTCACATTTTTTCATATTTTTTTACCACTCCTCTAAAAATATAGCTAAAAAGATAAAAAGATAAAAGTACTTATATTTTGTAATGCAAAACAAAATTGTCATTTCACATTATATAGTCCGGACCGTCCGAACAAGGTGAGAATGGTCCGGACTATATAATGCAAAACAACAATTTGTACAGTTCGGACCATCCGAATACGGTGCGGACGGTCCGGACTATAATGTGAAATCTCAATTTGTACAGTCCGGACCGTCCGAACAGTTGGGAGTCGGGACTCGGCGCAGACGGGGAGGTGCAGGCGGAGGGCGGCGGAGGCCGGGGAGGCGCGCGCGGGAGGCGGCAGCGGAGGGCGGCGGTAGGCGCTGGAGGCCGGGGACGGCGGAGGGCAGCGGCAGGCGCCGGAGGCCAGGGACGCCGGACGCGCGGCGGCAGGCGTCGGCGGACCGGGCCGGCCCAGGCACGGTGGGCGGCCGACGGGCCGTGCCGGCACGGCACGGCCCACGACCTCAGCGTGCCGTGCTTGGGCCGGGGGGGGGGGGAGGCAAGCGAGCCGGCACGGCACGGCCCGCTACAGGAACCGTGCCTACACGGGCCGTGCCGTAGCGGACCATGCCTCGGGCCGTGTCGGCCCGGTCCGCCCGTTTGGCCATCTATAACGTGCTCTACGGCCCTGCCCCGGATCGTCAACGCGTGGACAACCTAAGCAACCAACGGCTCGCTCAGGTTAGCTTCAGGCGGTGCGGGAGGACGCACACGGAAGCAAATTTTATGAGACCTACACTTTTGCTCCTGTGAAAGGCCATGTCCTTCTATTCGATACGTGGTTTATCTCAATCTCAATACAAATTTTACCGCTTCCTCCCACTTCTAATCCAGCAACATCATTAGAGGTGGCTGGTGACCATCTCGCCAAGGGAATTCTATCATTTGCCACGGCTCACAAACTTCTCATATATGTTTACATCACCGGCATTGCAGATGCCAGCAACACATACCCCTTATTTATAAGGGTTCAAAACAATTATGACCGAGCATCCGTTACTATCCAACAGTCACAGATATGAAAGATTATCCGTAAAAGCTAACGATTTAGAGCTATTAGAGATGACCATATCTATAACGGCTCGGAATACATAGCTGTTTTAGATGACAATTATCTATAACGGCTGGCGATTTTAAGTCATTTACAGATGACTATTATCTATAATGGCTCTATATTTAAAATATTTGTATATATGCCATGAATCCAACTTATTATATTTCTCAATTAGTAACTCCCCTTTTACAATTCGATCGTGGCAAATGCAGCATCACTACCTGCAAAGCTTACGATCGTGGCAGCTCCCAAGCTCACAATTAAGCTTGCATTCTACTGATGATTTCGATGCATGTATGTACATACGCATTCACATCATGTACATTACGGTGATTTGAAATTTTATTTCTCACTTCTAAAGTTTCTGCTTTAGTTGGATGCGATACTTGAATGCCATAGTTAAACAACTGGGTCCATCCACCCTCCGAAGTTTGCACTACACAGTTTAAATGACGATGGATATGTGCTGGGTCAAGGTGTTAAAAAAAAAGGAAAAAAGATAGTACGAGGGTATAAGGTTAAACCAAAGCTTTTTATCACTAGAAAAAATAGCTATTGAATTTACTCCAATATACTCCTAATATTTAGTTTAAAGAAGAAAATAGGGTTGAATCGGTTTGATTTTAACATTCTAGATGGAAGTGGGCCAAGTTGAGTTCATCAGGAACACGAAAAGCCACATGGGCCTAGTCTTGCCCACGTTCCTACCAGCCCATGTTTAATACTATTTTCCACTCTTATATACTCTCATCGTTCCCAAATATTATCCCTGTTGACCGAAACTGTCTAAACGACAGTGTCTTAACTTTGAACAAGCTGCAAAGGGACCTGCCCTGCAGAGTGTCGTCATATTCACCATAACGGGTGTGCAGCTGATCCAATACGAATGGTCGGAACTAATATAGTCCCAACACCTCTTAGACCTACAAGCATGGGTTCGCTATAAGGAAACACGATACCTGCATCCATCACAAAATAAGTCATTTTTCCGTCATTGATGACTCATCTCTCATGGGTTATATTTACGAACCATCACTGACCAGCCATCTATACATGGTCATGCATCACTGCCCATAAATCCACCATTTTCCAAACGAATTATGAATACATGTAGTAGATAGGATTCGAACCCAAGACCTCTCTTTTCGTACAGTATACCCTTATTAACTCACTTAGAGCCCATGTTGAATACTCTTTCGATATTATCCATTTGACTATTTCTGTTCGAATCATATAACATGTATTTAACATTCTAGTGACTTAAAATAAAAAAGTCATCAACTACAAAGTTATAGATCTCATTATATTCTACAACTTTTCCATAGGGAATATCTCCATCCGAGGTTGTTTGAAGAATTCAAAATTTCGTTTTCAAAATAGATCTCATCTTATAATATGCATATTCAGGCATGTAAACGATATCAAATGAAAATATTTTCAATTATAAAGTTGTAGATCTCGTTGAGCTCTACGACTTTGAAATAGGCCATGTCTCCATCCAAGGTCGTTTGAAAAATTCAAATTTTTGCTTTTTCAAATAGATCTTATCACCTATAATACATATTCAGGTAGGTAACGTTCTCAAATGAAAATGCTGTCAATTATAAAGTTGTAGATCTCGTCAAAATTTACAACTTTGATATAGGACATGTCTCATCCAAGGTCATTTGAAAAATTCAAAATTTTGAATTTTCCCTCAAATATGACGAGTCGTAACTACCACCCGTCACATATAATGTTATTTGTGACAGGTGGTAGTTACAACCCGTCACATATAAGTGCTGTTATCTATGACGGTTCATCCCACTACACCCATCACAGATGACATGTGTAGCACCCTAGCTCTTATTTTAAAAGACCTTTTGAAAATTTTTGAATTTGAAATTGGAGTTTGATTGAATTTTTGGAATGTTGTGCCAATTCTTGGATCTCATCTTTTTCTCCATTTAAGTCCCCCTCAATTCCCTGGATTAATGCCAAAGTCAAAAATTAAATTTGAATTTCAAATTCCCATCCAAACCATCCATATTTCAACTCTGAAAATCAATGGAAATTCGCAAAAGTTACTGTTCCTTTAGGCCGATTCCTCCTTTTACTTTCCCTCGGCCCAACTCCCTCTCTTCCTCTCCTCTCTTTCCTTCCCCGGGCCGGCCTAGCCACGTGCCCAACCCGTGGCTCGCCTCCACCCGCCACATCCGGCCACGCGTGGGCGCTCGTCACTCCATGCCTCCCCGCGGGCACCGCCGGTCAGCCCCTCACTATCACATGCTCACTCGCTTTGCTCGGTTCGGCGTGCTCGTCTCCTTCCCAGTGCCACCCTGGACGCACACGCGTCCTGCTCGACAAAATGCCATCATGCCATGCCACCTCCGCATTGCACCGTGCCGCCACTCCCGTGCGCCGCACAACATGACAGCACCACACCACGCCAAAACACCACCTCCCCGGAGCCTCGCCGCAACTCCCCGCAAAATGCTGGCCCTCTCTTGTCCCCTTTTCTCCACCGGGAAACCCATGATGTTGCGTCGGCCGTCTCATCGCACTGTCTCCTCACTATGTTTCTGCCTTATGGCCTGCCATCATCGCCCGTCTTCTCCTAGGAAACACGCCGCCATCTCTCCTGTTTTCTCGATGCCAGCTAGCCGCGAGCCCACCTCTCCTCCCCAGTTTTCCTCCGGGAATCCGGCTCTCCTCGCATCGCTCCGCCGTCACATTGTGGTGTCATGCCGCTCTTGCCTTCCTCCGCACACCACCATGCCTAATGAGGACATCACTAGCTCGGATATGACCATAGCTACCTTATGTACTCATCAACTAAAGGTGCATGCTTTCTACGTAAGATTTACGTGTTATATATTTGAACAGACGTTACTGCACCATGAATTTTGTATGTTCTTGTATGCAGAGATACTTACTTGGGTGAAGGGAAAGAGACCGAGTGCAAGAAATGCATGGATGATCAAAGAAGTTGATTGGGGACCAAACCAAGACCTTACCCAATTCTACTCATACATCACCACATCACTTTTGGTCCATAGAAGGCAAGAGATGAAGTTCTGCACGTTTTGGATTTGGATTCGGGCCTCCTGACAGCATCAACTTCAAACGGACCTAGCCGCTGATCCAGAAGGACTTTTGGGGCCTATGAGTACTTGTTGGAAAGCTTATGGCGTCTACTTTCAGATGGTTTTGGTCCCACATCAAAATTCCTCCTGAGCTGTCCGGAATCGTCGAAACAAGACACGTACCTCTTCCAGTCCGAGTCTGTTTTGGGCCTTGGGCCTTGTAATTGTGTCGTGGGCTAAACCCATGAGGAGTGCGCCCCTCACAGGGCATATCCTAACCCTAGGACGTCCTAACTCATATATATTTAGTAGCCACCGCCGTTTAGAGGTGGGTTTTTGATAGATTGAAGTTTTAGCCACTGCTTCTTCGCTTGAAGCGCGCGTGTCGACTAGATCGCCCGTCTTCTTGTTACGGAACCCCACCTTATCGTTTGTATTCAATTCTTATTTGCAATATCAGATTGCTTTTATCTTGTTCTTGCTCGTTTCTTCGATTTGCTTGCAGGAATAAGGTTGATCTGCACCGGCAAGATCAACAACCCTTGGAGAGGTGTATCGATCGCTAAGGTGCAATAACACAACGTCTCGTACGGTTGTAGTCGGGTCGTCAACGTTTCTCCCAAATCGTAGTTACCTTCAACTCACCGAAAGATCGGGCCATCCCTGCTCCTATCAAGTGGTATCAGAGCTTTCGTTGCTCGGTGAGTATTCATCTACCCATAACCAGAAAAAGTCCTACAAAAAAAGGTTTCATCATTACCAAGACATTTTTGAGCCGCTGCATTGTTCTTTTTAGATTTTGCTTTATTGAGTTTTCAGTTGCATCGTCATATCGTGTTGCTGGTCTTAGTGTCTAGTCGTTTAGAGTTTCAAGTTCTTGTCACGTCTAGTACCACTTCCTTCGCCGCCAGTTTCCACGCCACCCCCACCGCTGCCATAAATATTGCTGCAATTCACATCGTCACCGCCGCCACCACCACCACCTTTGCCATCTATATCACCTTAGCATCCATATCTCGGACGATTCCTGGTCATTTTCCATAGTTAAATATGAGCTTTGAAAGAGTTCTACTCAGATTGGCAAGTTTGAACCGAGTACGATTCAGAGTCAGTTGAGCTTTGTTAGTAAAATCGTCGGATTTGTTCCATACGGAATCGGACTTGGGTGTTTAAATACTTGTTGGAAAGCTGACGAGCAAATCTACATCTTTGCTTTTGGGCACACTCCCATATCTGGTCGTCTTCCTTGTGATTGGAGACCTACAAAGTTCAGCTGTGTTCCTAGCCCTGTTTTCCTTATTTTCGGCCAGATTTTCTTTGTTAGTTCTTTGTTATTAGTTTGGTCTTTGGAAATTTATTTCTTTCCAAAAAAAAGGCAGAAAGGTGCTTAAAAAAAAGAAGAAAAAAAAGAAAAAAAAAAGGAAAGAAAGAAGTAAAAAAAAACAGTCTGAGCCTCACCTTTCTTCTTTTCAGCGAATTCCTTTTAATTCTGTTCAGAGTCGTTTGTGGTATCATTGGTGCGTAGGCTTGCGTCTCTAGTACGTTCTAGCCTAGGACCAGCACAGTACTGACTTTGAACGATTATTCAGTTTTGCATTTTCTGATTTGAGCATTTGCTATCCTTTGCTACATATTTAAGCCTACCTAGAGCTCCACAGATTTGATTGCAGTCGTACAAGAAAGTGTTTGTCAAGGCATCGATACATCCAACCTCTATTGGGTTTTGGTTAAGTCGGTGTGGTCACCATTCGGCTTGCATTGGTAAGAACTTGTAAGAGCTTGGTATAAAGCTTGAGTGTGTGTGACTTTTGTGCCTCCACTACCTAGTAGTTTATAGGAGCGTGCATATTTTTGTGTATGTTCTTGTTTTCTACTAACCATGGCAGGAGTATGCAAGGCGATTGGAGATGAATGTGCTCAACTTCGACCTCTTCGTCGAGATAAGAGGAGTGATCAACATGATACATGTCAGGTATGTGCACTACCTTATTTTGAAGGAAACTATGATCCTCATGCATACATTGAATGGGAGATAGCAGTAGATAAAGAATTTGAAATGCATAATTTGTCTGAGAAACAAAAAGTTATGTTTGCCTCTAGTGTTCTTGTTAAAAGTGCTTCATATCATTGGAAACATCTTTGTAGGCATGATAAAAGACCTCAATCTTGAAAAGATCTGAAACGATATTTGAGAGATGTTTATGTTCCCATGTATTATGCTGATATTTTGTTCAATAAACTACAATGTTTGAAACAAGGTAGCAAAACCGTAACATCATACTATCATGATTTGTATACTTATCTGTTGCGTTGTGGTTTAGATGAATGCGAGGAAGCTATAGAGATAAGATTTTTACGTGGGATTAACAAAGAAATTTATGATATGCTTGCACACGAAACTTATAATTCTCTCCCCCATTTATTAGAGCTTGCATGCATGTGAAGCTGAAAGTCAAATTAAGAATATGAGGGAGCAACAAGTTATGTTTGCGCCTTCCATTACTAACGTTTTGCAGGAAGTTCAACGTATTCACCAAAAGGAGGAGAAGGAAATAGTTGAGATGCCAGTGGCATTGCTTGAGAAGGAAGATGAGGAGCATGAAGTACCAACTTTATATGAGAGTTTGGAAGGTAAGCTAAGTGATGCTGAAGTTAATCAAGGTGAGTATTCTCAAGCTAAATTACACATGTCTACTTTTCATGCTATGATAGAGCAACCAATAGTAGAACCCACCACAGATTTGCCTTTGTCACAAATTGATTTACTTGCTATTGCTTGTGATAAAGAAGAGTTGTGTGATAAAGCTTCACTTATATCCATGCCACAACTAGTGAATGAATATGTTAGTAATGTTGTTGAACCACCATATGCTGATTTTAGACATGTTGTTCACATTGCTAACAAGAATGAAGAGCTTAGATTGCTATCTTCTTTAAATACTTGGGGTTATATTCAATTTGATGATCTTTGTCCACTCAATTGTTTAGAGAAGAAATTATTTGCTAGATCTGATTTGCCATGGCCTTCTCATGTGATTTTTTATGTTATTGGCGATTATGATAATAAAGGAGAATATAATGTGTATAGAGTATACATTTGTTCGAATTTTAATATACCTCCTTTTCATAATGACATGTCTTGTTTAGAGGACCGCATGAGTATAAGTATTTCTCTATCTAGTTCCTCTAGTTGTTTAAATGAGTTGCAGGTTGGTTTGCAAGAAGGGGAGTGTTGTGAGCTGCTCGATACTATAAAGTGTTCTCCGTGTTTAAAAATTTCAGAATCCAACGATAAAGATAAGTTCATTAGGCTTAATGACAAGGTGAAACCGAGGACGGTTTCCAATCAAGAAGGGGAGGATGATGAGGACATCACTAGCTCGGATATGACCATAGCTACCTTATATACTCATCAACTAAAGGTGCATGCTTTCTACATAAGATTTACGTGTTATATATTTGAACAGACGTTACTGCACCATGAGTTTTGTATGTTCTTGTATGCAGAGATACTTACTTGGGTGAAGGGAAAGAGACCGAGTGCAAGAAATGCATGGATGATCAAAGAAGTTGATTGGGGACCAAACCAAGACCTTACCCAATTCTACTCATACATCACCACATCACTTTTGGTCCATAGAAGGCAAGAGATGAAGTTCTGCACGTTTTGGATTCGGATTCGGGCCTCTTGACAGCATCAACTTCAAACGGACCTAGCTGCTGATCCAGAAGGACTTTTGGGGCCCATGAGTACTTGTTGAAAAGCTTATGGAGTCTACTTTCAGATGGTTTTGGTCTCACATCAAAATTCCTCCTGAGCTGTCCGAAATCGTCGAAACAAGGCACATACCTCTTCTAGTCCGAGTCTGTTTTAGGCCTTGGGCCTTGTAATTGTGTCGTGGGCTAAACCCATGAGGAGTGCGCCCCTCACAGGGCATATCCTAACCCTAGGACGTCCTAACTCATATATATTCAGTAGCCAACGCCGTTTAGAGGTGGGTTTTTGATAGATTGAAGTTTTAGCCACTGCTTCTTCGCTTGAAGCGCGCGTGTCGACTAGATCGCCCGTCTTCTTGTTACGGAACCCCACCTTATCGTTTGTATTCAATTCTTATTTGCAATATCAGATTGCTTTTATCTTGTTCTTGCTCGTTTCTTCGATTTGCTTGCAGGAATAAGGTTGATTTGCATCGGCAAGATCAACAACCCTTGGAGAGGTGTATCGATCGCTAAGGTGCAATAACACAACGTCTCGTACGGTTGTAGTCGGGTCGTCAACGTTTCTCCCAAATCATAGTTACCTTCAACTCACCGAAAGATCGGGCCATCCCTGCTCCTATTAATGCCCATCCCGTCACCATGGCCTATCCCTGCGGCGCCGCCACCTCGCCAACCCCGTGCCGCCTATAAAAGGCCTTAGCCTCACCTCCTTGCCGGCACACCCCGGCATGCCGCTCTTCTCTATCTTTCTCTTGGTCTGCTGTGCCCCGCCACTGTCTCATGGCCTCCCCGGCACTGCCATGGCTCGCCCCATCACCGGTGGCGCAGTCACCGGCGTCTGTCACCTTCACCCTAGCTGCCACCTCGCCACCCCTCCAGCACCTCCCTCGTAGGCCCTCGCTCGAAGCAGCAAGGACGGGAGGAAGAAGACGACGATCTCGCCTCTCTGTAGTCGCTGACAGGCTAGGCCCATAGCATAGTCCTCCCCTCTCTCCTCCAGTGGCTAATAGGTCGGCCCTACCCACAAGAAAAATAATTAAACCCCTTTAGAATGATCTGAGTATCTGACATGTGGGTCCCTTTTCGTTTTAAACTCCTCCCTCTCACTGACAGCTGGGCCCAACTATCAGGAAATATTCCTAAAGAATATTCCTTTTCTTTTCGAGTATTTCCTTTTCCAAAAATCCCAAAAAATCATTTAAACTTCAAAAATTCATAATAAATCAACTGTAACTCCATTTGACCCTGTTCAACTCTCAAAATTTTCTAAAAATGAGATCTACACTTTGACACTGTTGTATTTCTGTTTTGAGTTCTTGAATTTGGGTTTTATGCTTATTTGACTCGTTTCATGTGTACAACCTGAGTACGAGGAAGGTCCGGACAGCGCCTTCGAAGAAGAAAACCTACTTCTGGAGCAAGACAAGCCCTTCTTGATCACATTACCCCTATATTTTTGACATGTAAATTATTTGCCAAAATTGCATGATTTACGATACACTTTTAATTTGTTCGACCTCGGTTAATCACCGAGGACCTACCCAAGTAGTCGCACTACTTTACCTAGGATATTGACTTGTTTTCTTTACCTTTGTTAGCCCCACAAATTAAACACCGGTATTGTTATCCATTGGATATGACTACCGAGGTATTTTGCTTAGCCATGCTTATGTTGTTTGTCGTATGGGAAAATATGGACCTTTACTCAAATGTTTGGAAACCCGATGCCATGTGTGTCAGAATAATTGACAAAATAAATGTTGTGTTGTCAAACTCTGATGGTGCGGAGTTAGTACCTTTGTGGCTTAGCTACATATTATCAAAAAAAAAAGATCGTTTCCTTTGGAAAATCCATCTGCATATCATACAGTATGACCATACGGGTATTATGGGATACCCCTAGCTAAGTAATTAGTTAGTTTACAGAAATATTGTTTGTCAATGGTTGTGGAACACTGGGAATGAGGAGACTAGTGGATGAACATGTTTACAAACTCAGTTTTACCGCCTCTATAGTGGTGCGTTATCAATAATAGGCGTAGCATCGCCAGTGTTCCTGGGTGGATGAAGGCATGAACTTTCCTGATACTTGGTCGTGGACTCGACCTGACCATGTGACATGGGATCTTCGTGGGTTAGCTTCGGAAAGGCCTTGAAGTGAGTCCTCCCTTACCAACCGTGTTTGATCAATGCGCGTTGTGCATTGGAGTTAACTCATAGCGTGTGGGTAAGGCGTACAACCTCTGCAGAGAATAATCAAACTGTTCGAACAGCTGTGCCCATGGTCATGGGTAAACGTGAGGTATTTCTCCTAGTGCAGTTTTGGTTGCAAAATTTTTGGAAAGGATGTTTGATGGCCTGGGGACTTTTTCTAGAGTCAGCCTGTGTGGTCGACGGCTAACCTACGTGGTTAGGAACAGGTGTGTGTGACCTGGTGTCTCTTGTAGCACCATAGTGTGGTTAGTGCCAAGAAGGTGTTAAGTTATGCTGAGACAGCACGTTAACTACGAGAAATAGTTAAGTGGTGATATTTGGAAGATGGTCAATGTTATGAGAAAGTGAAAGGAAAATAATAGAGAAAAATAAAAGAAATATTATTATCATATAATACTCACTATGACAAGTTCCAAAGCAACCTGTGAAATGGAATGAGGCACGAGCCCTCTGGCCAGCAACTAAAATTTGCCTCACTAGTATTTCGCAAAGAAAACTAACTTTTACTTAAAAGGTTGTTTCCATAATTAAACCCTTAGCCCCCTTTATTGAACCAAGCATGTCATCTGTACTTATCCTTTCCATATATGTATCTCTTTAAAATATGGAGAAGATGACATTGATGTGACCACTGAGGATTTCCTCCAGGAGCAAGCCGAGTATGAAGACTTCTAGAGTTTCGTCCCTAGTTCCTAAACCGTTCCTGTGGTTTGGTTAGTTGCCTAGATGCTTAGTCTCCTAGTGCCTCGTGCTTAGCTAGTCGCGTAGTCATCGCCGCTATTGCTTCCACGTTGCTGCTATGATGCATGATCTCTATGTGTTTGTGTTGTCTATCTATGGGCCTATCCATGGTAGCAACGGATGTAAGGACTATTCCCAATAATGTAATAATTTCGGTTCAAGTCTGCTATCATCCACTGTTATTTCTGTGTATACCAGCTTGTGTATCTTATGACTGATACGTATTCCATAGGTAAAAATGGTTCCCGGCCTGTGTTAGCATGTGTTTCTCTAGCTAGTAAGGATTGGGCATCACAACATGCCATTTCTAACAGCCATGGTTGTTACCCGTCATAGATCATCTATGACGGTTTACAACTACGATCTATCAATGATGACTATATCTCTAACAGACTAATTTTTGATCCATCAGAGATGAGTCATCTCAAATAAGTCATGTTGACCTATCAGAGATGACATACTTGGATCTATAGTAGTGGGCACACAATTAGAATGTCCTATAAGATGCTGATCGATCATGCTAATTAGCCTATGAACAGTACATGTAATTGATTTCATGCCCTACGCGGTACAACGACTATTTAGTTTTGTTCTAGAAGTCATCTTCGAGCTCCTCTCTCTATTTTTCATGTGTGCAGCATATATAGGACAAATTGGACGCATCTTTTTCTACTAGTTGAATGCTCCTGGTTTGCTATGGATACATGAAAATATATTATAATATTATCTAAAATAATTAAAAATATATTTTCTATGAATATTGTACATAATTTAATTTTATATGTGGCTATCCATTTAGATTTGATTGTTTATTAATATTAAGAAGTTCAAGAGGTAGTTTACAAAATTTATAATCGAACTAGGTTGGATGACAGATTCACTATTGCTAGGGATGGGCAAAAATAGACGAACCAAAAGACCGAACAGAAAGACTGGGACTAAGACAAAAAAAACCAAGAACAAGAAATTAATGGGAAATTAATTCAGTCATTAGTTCGGTCTCAGGGTCTAACTAATCGGAATTTATTCGGTCAACTCGGTCACCACTCTCACCCACTCTCACCTAATCGAACTGACCAAACAGACCGAAAAATGGCCCACTAACCCCAATAGGCCTAGTAGCATCCGGCCATTCACAATATATGAGCATCTCTAACAGGGACCCTAAACAGGGCTCCTTCTCTATTTTTTGAAGCCAGATAAAAAAACTCAAGTTCAATAGGGCTCCAACTCGAGTCCCTACTTTATGAGGCCCCGAAATCTTTCTCCTCAGCCCCATCTCCCACGGGTACATAGAGAGCTCCCTACTTTATGGTTGGGAGTTTTTTTCTCTCCCGCGAAACAAGTTTTCCCCCGCCTCTCGCCCGTTTGACTCCCTCCGCCGCCGCCGGCGACGACCCTGACCAGATCGGACGCCTCCCGAATTGCCTTCTCACCACCATTCTCTCCCTCCTCCCTCTCAACGCCGCCGCACGGACCGTTGCTCTCTCCCGCCACTGGCGCAGCCTCTGGCTCTCCACCCCGCTACACCTCGTCGACTCCGATCTCCCCTTCCCTTCCCCATTTCACTCCGACGCCATCTCCTGCATCCTCGCCTCCCACCGTGGCGACACAGTGAGTTTCCATCTCTCCTTGAGTCGACCCTCCCCCGCTGACCTCGACTCCTGGCTCCGGATCCTCGCTAGGAGACGCCTCCAGGAGCTCCTCGTCCAGCAGCCGTCTGAGCCCCTGCCCCTCCCGCCGTCCCTCCTCTCCTGCCGTTCCCTCCGTCCCGCTAACCTTACCAATTGCCACCTACCCATAGCAGCCGCCGGAGCCGCCTCGTTCCCCCACCTCCACGAGCTCACCCTCCGCTATGCCTTCGCGTCGTCCCTCACGTTCCACGGCCTGCTCGCCGGCTGCCCCGCGCTAGCGAGCCTGTCGCTCGACCATGTCTTCAGCTGCCGGAGCCTCCGCGTGCACTCCAGAACCCTGCGCAGTCTGATGGTGTCTGTCTCCTTGCGACAGCGGGAGGAGGTTGGCGAGGAGCTGTAGGACCTCGTCGTCGAGGATGCGCCCCTCCTGGAGAGGCTACTCGGGCACGACTTCAACTGGGGGCCATCGATACATGTCCTCCATGTGCCGAGGCTGGAGATCCTCGGCTACTTGGGCGTCGGCATCCCATCTCTGCAGCTTGGGGCAGCATTGTTTCACTCAATGCACGCTGTTAGACTGGCGGCGGAGTTCCGAACTGTGAAAATGCTGGCGCTAGAGATGGTTGATCCGCAGGTGAAGCTTGTGGTTGACTTTCTCCGGTGTTTCCCATGCTTGGAGACGCTCTATATCACGGTAATGTGATGCCTAGCAATAGCCCCAAAACAATAGCAACATTTACCGAATAAAGTATATGTTTTTGTCACAACCTGAAGCTTGCTTGCAACAATGACTAGTTCTGTCAAATGAAGCATTACTCGGTAATGACTTTATTGAATTAGTCAAAATGCCAGCAAACCTATATTTAATTATACAGATGATCTTTTTATGGATGTTATGAATTAAACCTAGTGCCTATATGATTTTTATGTTTGGAAAAAATTTAAATTTGAATTTAAATTTAAATTATCTTATTTGAAATCATGAATTTGAATATGGTTTATTGTTATGGTTTACAAATATTTGAGTTTGAATTTTAGTGATGTAATATGAAGAATATACATATAGATTATATTAAAATATGAAAGAAAAAGAAATAAGAGCTCAGATTTAGAGGGCCTTGTTAGAGTTGGGTATAAAAAACAGAGCCACAGAAAATAGAATGAGTCATTACTTAAAAAGTAGAGACTCTGTTTTTGGGACTATTATTTGAGATGCTCAAACCCAGTCCTTCCCGCCTCCCTAGGGCTCCCTTCCCCGTACCACCTGCCCAATGAAACCGCTGCCTCCTGCCAAGTGCTAAGCACCGATGCCTGCGCTGGCGACGCTGCATCTCGCCGAGGCCGCCGCAGCTGCCGCCGCATCTCAGTGAGGCCTACTTCAGCGCCGCCAACTGCCGTTTCTCGCCAAGCCGGGGATGCCCACATCATCGACCGCTGGATCCCGCCTCTCGCTGAGCTGACCTCCCATGCTGGCGCTGCCACATCTCGCCGAGGCTAACTTCAGCGCCGCCAACCACCGCCTCTCGCTGAGCAGGATACCTGCACCGCCGACCGCCGCATCTCACCGAACCCGCCGACGCTGACACCGCAGCCCACCACAGGCGACGCCCCCTTCACATCTTGATTTGTGATTTCTTTTTGCATCTCTGAATTTTCTGCATTTCGATTTGTGTTTTCTTCTCTCCTCTGCGTGTTGATTTGTCATCTAGTTCGGTCATGACCGAGACCGCGACCAAATTGCTCTGTCTCGATTATTTTGCAATGTATTTTGTCTTAAGTTTTAGATGACGAAACTTCCCCAAAGACCGAAGACAAGACTGAATTGTTTGGTCTGATCGAATACCACCTTTACTTACCACCACCACCACTCTCTCTTTTTATAAAGGAGTATAGATATAACAAGTGTTTGGACATGCAATTTATTGACCAGTTTAATTTCTACAATTTGAATTGTAACACTTTATTAGTAGCTGTGATGTAACTGTTAGTCGTGATCACCTTTTATTGTTTTCTAAAAAATATTATCACTTTTTATTATGTTATATGATTTATTACTATGGTATTAGAAAAATGTCTCTACAATATATTAACAATCAGTTTTTATATACCCCCAAACGCTCTCTAGGAGGGCTTATTTATGAAATTGCTCTACCAGATGACGATTTGATAACGTGGCTAACGGCCGTAGGCCGGGCGGCCAACGGCCGTCAGCACTTTTGCAGGCAGCCAGGGGGCAGCCTGCAAAATGGCCACTTCTTTTGTTCCTTTTTTCGCTCTTTTTTGTTTTTTTGGGTATCTTTTGTGTTTTTTTTGTAACTGGGAACTCAATAACAGCAAAACCTTAGGACAAATAAGTACTCTGCGGATATCTATAGAAAATTTCCTAGAAGGTTCTCCCCAACTTCGCCTGGTTTGTCTGAAAAATTTTTGCAAAATTCAGCAAGGAAGATTGAGTTTTCGAGGTCCGAAGTTTTAGCACGGGTTTTAAAGCACGCTCATAAATTTCTACAGGCCACACTTACATCGGTTTGAGCTGCACCTTTCTAAGGTTTTGTTGTTCTTGAGTTCCCAGTTGCAAAAAAACACAAAAGGTTCCAAAAAAAAATAAAAATGAGTGAAAAAAAGGAACAAAAGAAGTGACCATTTTGCAGACTGCCCCCTAGCGGCCGAAAAACCGCCCTCTAGGAGGGCGGCAAGGGGGCCGCCTGCAAAACACCGGCCTAGGAGGGCGGTTTTTCGGCGGCCAGGGGGCTGCCTGTAAAAGTGCTGACGGCCATTGGCCGCCCGGCCTACGGCCGTCAGCCACGTCATCAAATTGCCCTCTGAAAGGGCAATTTCATAAAAAACGCCCTCCCAGAGAGCGTTGGGGGTATATTTTTGTAAATTTTTGAAATAAAAATATATTTTTTATAAATATTTTAATTAAAAAAATAAAAAAAATTCCACGTATTACATACTTCTATGTTAAGCTATCGAACAATAATCGACCTGCCATATAGTCTGTCAAAATCACTTATATACATGATAATATTCTTCCTGTATATTTACCGTAAATTAAATTAAACATATATCACAAACCACCTTAGTGCTAAAGCTCATCAAAGCTAAATGACCACTAGTTGATCTGAGCATTATAGTAAAACAGCCACACCGTTCACAGGAGAATATTGTATAAAAATATCTTGATTAGCTGCAAGAATAATTGACACGTACATTGATGGAAGAATGCTGTACTGGTCCCGTTTGGTAGAGCTGAACCTCAGAACCTGGTTTAGTGGCGTTGGAGCTCTAGGAGTGGCCTTTAGGTAATTTCACAACTTACAACCTGCAGGTAACTTCACAACTTCAATTCTTGAGCTCTACCAAACGGGTCATAACATCCTGAGCTTGCCAGCTGCGAGGGTATACCATCTGCATCCTGACGAGTAGCTAGTTTGTTCGACCAAGATCAGCTGAATGGCCAGCTATGGCATCTGCAATGCCCGTGCTAGTTTGTGTCACAGTCACAACACGCAATTCTTAAGATCCTGACAGCTCCCAAGCCCCAATTAAGCGTGCATTCTTCTGATGGTTTGGATGCATGTATATGCACATACACAAATTCATCATGCACATTACTGTGATTTCTCTTTTTCTTTCTAATTTCTAAAGTTGCTGCTTTAGTTGGATATGACATCGGAATGTCATAGTTAAACAACTGGTTATGACTGAAGAGAGGTCCATCTACCCTCCGATGTTTGCACTACACTACACAGTAGACTTCAAACAACCATGACGAGCGTGTGTCTATATATACACACATATATACACATATAGCAAAATTGTAAATATTTTAAAATTTTGATAGAATACTATAGTATTATAAATCCACCTATAATATAGTTATAAATAGCACCAGTACTGCACATTACCGGCTGAAAGGTAATATTTCAGTCCTTGCTGTAATTGTCCGGGTTCCCAAAAGAAAAAAACAAACTTAAGCTTGTTTGTTTTATATGAGATAATTTCTTTGTGCATCGCTGTCATTTTGTTCTGGTTGAACGTTTATGCAAAGGACCCTATAAGAGATAGCTTTTTAATAGTTCTCGTTAAAAGCCCTACATCTTGCATAGACATTTGGAGAACCTGTGGCCGTAGAGAAATGTTCTCTTCGGGTGGAATTGCTTGAGGAGATGATAAACTCTCAGTTAGAATAAGTATGACTAGAGACATGCAGAGAAGTTGTTTCTAAAAACAAATAAGTAAGAAATATGGTGAGTACCGAGTAGGACTTTATAAGCTTTGAACAAAAAGACTGGCAGACCCGTTTAGGTTTTACCAACCCTCAAGATCCTACATCAACACAAATCCAAATTGGTGCACGATTATAATTTCCTTACTCCGCATAAGCAATATATACAAATATATACATATATATAAATATTTGTGTGAATCTGTTCAAACATCTCTGTGTGTGTCCGTGTTTGGTATTAAATAAAAATATTTTAAAATTTTGATAGAATACTATCAAAAAATGGGGTGAGGAAGACCTGTATATCTCAGCCGACACCATGGGACGAATTGCAAGCTGCCAAATGAAAGGGAATTGCACAATACAAGATGACGCACAAGAATACTGTCGTAATCTGCCTTTACTTCCTATGCAAGAAAAAGCAAACAATAGAACATGCCGTGCATGTAGCAAGAAGACAAGAAGCTTAGAGACAAAGATAAAAATTAGGAATGAAATGGCTATCAATACTAGCCAAGCCTCGAAAAAAGAAGCTTGATTATTGTTAACGCCAAAATTTGGTAAGACCCTGTATCAGATTCGGAAATTGCAATCAACTGATGGAAGTCGATCCAGGAGAGACCGATTCTGGGAAGGAGCCGTAAAGACCGCTATTTGGTAGTTATTTACTGTATCTGTTAATTAGGCAAATGTTTATCTTTAGAAAACCTGACCTCGTGTCCGGTCAGGCCTTGTTAGCGTTTTTTTTTATCATAATTAGGAAATCGTGAACCGTGTCCGATAAGGACTCATGTAATTCGGGGTATAAATACGTATGCCCGGGTGCTTTGTAAAAAACAATCTCTCAGATCAATATAAATTCGGCGCATCGCCACCCTTCCGACGGGTTCTTGCCTCTCGAGCCGGGCTGCATCGGTTAGGTCCGAACTCCTGCGAGAGGGTAAGACTCGTCACCCCTTACCCAGGTATATCTATTTTGTTTATGGCTGCATCAGTTCAGTTTGACCTCATAGATTGAATAGGTATATCACATCACGCGTGCGTAGATCATATCAGCTTACTGGGAGCGGTTTATCCACAGTTTGTGCTGCATCGGCTGGGTCCGACTTACTAAACTGCCTGTGATAAATCGTTCCTGCTAGGTTGATGTTTTATGCGCAAGCGTCTTATCGGGGTGTATAGCCGATAAGTTATCATATAGTTCATCACGATCGCATTAGGTCTATCGGCCGATTGAGGTTTTGCTATTGCTACCAGTCTGTGTTGCAACGGTTTAGTCCGATCTACTAGGCTGGTAATAATAGTTTTACTTACTCAGCCGATGGGCGATTATGCGATGTATTACCGGAGTGTCTAGCTGGTAAACATCACGGTCGTATCAGATCTATCGGCCTATCGAGATCTTGTTATCATCATCAGTCTGTGCTGCAACGGTTCGGTTCGATCTACTAGACTGACGATAATAACTTTATTCTTGATAAGTTGATGGGTTTTATACGGTGTCTTATCGGAGTGTCTAGCCGATAAGTTATCATTATACTCAGCCGATTATACTGCTTGTCTCGTTATACATTCTTGCCTGTATTATCGCCACGATCGGCTAAAGGTGAGCTGATCCGTTTACTCTGCCGACCCGAGCGCGAGCACAGACAGGTTCCCGGGCACGAGCTCAGGTAAGTTCTCGGGCACGATCGGTGTGTAAGGGCCCGAGCACAGGTACAAGCATGGGCACGACCTCGGGTAAGGACCCGGGCACGAGCAAGGGCCCGGGCACGGCTGTGGACAGTATCTTCATGGCGATATCAGTAATTTCAACCACAATCGGCTAAAGATTATTTAAGTTATTCATTTACGCATCCTGCTTATCTATTTCATCAAGTTTATGGCCGATATATAAACATTCCTTCAATGATCGGCCAGTTATTTTTATTGATTATTATTTATGCCATCATCGGCTTCTAGCTGGTGTATAAGTGCTACAGTGCATATCGGCCATCGGCCGATGAGACGAGTCCATATCGGCTTCCAGCCGATTGGCTCATGGATCTAATATTTTCTATCTCCTTGTCAATTGCAGGGTCAAATTGACTGGCACGCCTACGAACCTCAAAGACTTTAGGACCTGCACTGGAGTTAAGCAGATCTCCCAGGCCTTCGCGTGTCTCCAAGGCGTCGAACGGCCCCCGGCAGTTTTCGGCGTCAACACGTTTTTGGCACGCCCGGTGGGACACGAAGATTTAACAAGTTTCAATCAGAATCCCGACATGGCTGGAAAAGAAGTCAAAGCAGATAACGTGATTCCGGTTACTATGGAAGATCTGACAGACGAACAAAAGCAGCAAGTCGAATAGACTACGGCTAATTTCCAGAAGCTTTGTTTGGAGTCGTTCGGCATGACGCAACAAGGACCAATTCAGAAATCTCAGTTTCCAAAACCTGTTCTGGTCGGTGAACCGAGCCGCATGCTATCGGAAACTCCACCAGTAAAACCCTTACAGGAGATGGTGAATGAAGCAGTACACCACGCGCTCATTAATCAGTCCCGAATTCTGGTGAACACACTTCATAATCTTATAAAGAAGACGGTGGATGGATCAATTATTCAAGAGCCTGTTCGGGGTCCTGTTTACCTCCCACCGAAGGTTGAATCGACTCAGACTGCTTACAACCTCAGCAGAGATATACCAGAAAACATGTTTGCATAGAACCAAGCTGGGGGGCAACAGGATATTCCTGTTGGGTACCATCGGTCTTCTTACTATGGAGGATATCAGCAAAATTACCCAGGAGGCGGGGCCGATCCAGGTACTTACCAGAGGGAATATAATAGACAGAATCGGCAACAAACTCCACCCGTGCAGTATCAACAGGACAACCTGAGGGAAGAAGATCTATCAACTAAGGTTGCTGAAATAGTGAGGGAGCAGTTCGGGATGAAGCCCAAGGAACAAACATTCATGTATTGGCATCCATATCCTGAGTGGTTCGACAGGGTTCCATTACCGCACCAATACAGGGTCCCGGATTTTTCTAAGTTCTCAGGGCAAGACAACACGTTTACAGTGGAACATGTCAGCCGATTCCTGGCGCAGTGCGGGGAGGCATCGGCTGAAGAGGCTCTGAGGGTCAGGTTTTTCCCCTTATCACTATCAGGATCGGCTTTTACGTGGTTTTCTTCATTACCACCGAATTCCGTTCGGGGGTGGGCCGATCTAGAAAAACAGTTTCACAAATATTTGTTTGCTGGAATTCATGAGTTGAGACTGTCAGATTTGACATCGGTTAAGCAACGTCCAGATGAAACAGTACCGGAATACGTTTAGCGATTTCGGGATATCAGAAACCGATATTATAGTTTAAATCTGAGCGATGGGCATCTGGCCGATCTGGCTTTCCAGGGTCTCTTGGCGCCGATTAAGGAGAGATTTTCTTCGCAAGAGTTCGAGTCCCTGGCGCACCTGGTACAGAAGGTATCGGCTCATGAAAGCCGATTTCAAGAGATGAAGAGGGATAAATATCAGAAAAGGGTTGCTCAGGTTCAGATTTATTCATCGGACTCGGACGATGAAGAACTCGATGCTGAAGTTGGATTGGCGGAGTGGGCCAGGAACAAGAAATCAGTATCATGCCCATGGGTCAAGGATATCGGCAAGGAGAAGCGGTATGATTTCGATATTAGTAAAGCCGATAAAATATTTGACTTGCTGTTACAAGAGAAGCAGATACAACTGCCGCCGAACCACGTGATTCCGTCAGCCGAAGAACTAAAGAAGAAAAGATATTGCAAGTGGCACAATACTGTATCGCATCATACTAATGAGTGCAAGGTTTTCGGCAACAAATTCAATCGGCTGTCGAACAGGGCAGAATCAAATTCGAAGACAAGAAGCCGATGAAGATCGATAGGCACCCGTTTCCCGTAAATATGGTCTATGCGGGATCATCGTCAAGAGATCAGGCCGATGGAGCGAGACGTCAAAGGTATAAATCAAGGATTACTTCATCGGACATGATAGAAAAATATTCTAGATATGAGGAACAGAGGGATGAGCCAGAAAGATATAATCCGCATTGGGACAGCCGTTCTTCCAGTTCTGCTGGGATCAAGGGATGAGACTACCATCAGTTGAAAATTGCCCCGAGTGCAGCAATACAGAGAATCGACATGATCGCCAGCAGGGGTTTTCGCAGGATCGGTCGCTTGGAAAAAGAGCATCGGTTCATAGCCGATTAGGGCCGATCCATGAAGAGTTCTTTGAAGAGGATGAAGAGAAAGTACGTGAGAAACAAGTCCAGAATCCTCAATGGTGCCCTAGTGGGATATTCACGAAAAATCAGAAGAGAAGGGCTCAGCGTCTACGACACCGAGAGCAACAGGAAGAACAGAATCAAGATCAGGGAGAGGCCGATCATCGTCACAAGAAAACTAAACAGGTTTGGCGCGTGAAGAGAAAAGACGATGAACTTGATCAATCGGCCCCAGCAAATATGGTGTTCTTTTTACCTCGGGAGTACAAAGCACTTTCATCAGATGAAGAAGGCGATGAGGAGATTTTTGCTCAACTGATGTTGCAACCCGGTCAGGCTATATTTGATAAGCCTGAAGAGTCAGAACATCGGCACCTAAAACCGTTATATATCAAGGGCTATGTGAATGGGAAGCCGATGACAAAGATGCTGGTTGATGGGGGAGCAGCAGTCAATCTCATGCCTCATGTCACATTCCGGAAATTGGGGAAAACTGCCGAAGATCTGATCAAGACAAATATGGTGCTAAAAGACTTCGGTGGGAATTCATCAGAAGAGAAAGGCATATTGAACGTGGAATTGACCGTGGGGAATAAGACATTACCCACCACGTTTTTCGTCATCGACGGAAAGGGGTCGTACAGTTTGCTCCTCGGCAGGGACTGGATTCACACGAACTGTTGTGTGCCTTCGACAATGCATCAATGTTTGATACAGTGGCAGGGAAATCAAGTCGAAGTGGTCTTGGCAGATCGGTCGACCAACATTGCAATGACCGATTTACCAGTCTGGGAAGCTGATGGTGTTGACTGCCTATCCGGAAAAATATGGGAAGGAGATTACCTTAAGGTCACTAGCCAAGGGATACAGCCGATTCAGCAAGTCGGCTCTGAATTGTTACTCTGATGGGTTCAATTGAAGACTTCGAGGGGAAACTGGGGCAAGGATTTACGTCAGCTGATGATTTGGAGGAGATTGACATAGGACCAGGAGATAAGCCAAGGCCGACGTACATAAGCAGAAAGTTAAGTCCTGAACTTCGAAAAGAATTAATAATACTGTTGAAGGAGTATCGGGATTGTTTCGCCTGGGAGTACCATGAGATGCCAGGATTAAGCCGATCAATTGTTGAACATCGGCTGCCCATTAAACCAGGATATCGGCCATTCAAGCAGGCTCCAAGGAGATTCAAGGCAGAGTTATATGAGCCGATCAAAGCAGAGATCACGAGGTTATATGATGCCAAGTTCATAAGGCCATGCCGATATGCTGAGTGGGTTTCTAATATCGTCCCGGTGGAGAAGAAAAATGGAAAATTGAGGATATGCATTGATTTTCGGGATTTGAATAAAGCTACCCCCAAGGATGAATACCCAATGCCGATAGCAGATTTATTAGTGGATGCAGCCTCAGGCCACAAGATTATCAGCTTCATGGACGGCAATGCAGGATACAATCAGATTTTTATGGCTGAAGAAGATATACATAAGACCGCGTTCCAGTGTCCAGGAGCTATCGGCTTGTATGAGTGGGTAGTAATGACTTTTGGATTGAAAAGTGCCGGTGCGACTTATCAAAGAGCGATGAATTATATATTTCATGATCTCATCGGCTTGTTGGTTAAGATTTACATTGATGATGTGGTGGTTAAGTCTAAAAGTGAGGAAAGCCATATAGCTGATCTACGAAAAGTGATGGAGAGAGCCAAGAAATACGGACTAAGAATGAATCCCAATAAGTGCGCTTTTGGTGTATCGGCTGGGCAGTTTTTAGGTTTTATGGTTCATGAGCGAGGAATTGAAGTTAGTCAGCGAAGCATCAGAGCCATTAAGACTACAGAGCCACCAAGCAATAAGACAGAGTTGCAATCGTTGATCGGCAAGGTTAATTTCGTGAGAAGATTTATATCAAATTTATTAGGGAGAATTGAATCTTTCACTCCGTTGTTGAAGTTGAAGGCCGATCAAGAATTTATGTGGGGGGCAGCACAGCATAAGGCATTTGATGAGATCAAGAATTATCTGAGTTCCCCACCTATTTTAATTCCGCCGCAGAAAGGAGTGCCATTCAGGTTGTACTTGTCAGCCGATGAGAAGTCCATCGGGTCTGTTTTGATACAAGAATTTGAGGGAAAAGAGCGAGTTGTGTTTTATCTGAGCAGAAAGCTTTTGGATGCTGAAACAAGATATCCTGCGGTGGAGAAGTTATGCTTGTGCTTATATTTCTCGTGTACAAAGTTAAGGCATTATATCCTATCGGCTGAGTGTACAGTAGTTTGCCAGGCCGATGTGGTCAAATATATGTTGTCGGCTCCAGTCTTGAAAGAACGAGTTGGTAAATGGGTTTTTGCTTTGACGGAGTTTGACTTGAGATATGAATCGGCTAAAGCAATCAAGGGACAAGCGGTGGCCGATTTCATTGTGCAGCACAGAGGAGCTCACGAAGATTATGTAGAGCCGATCCCATGGACGTTGTTTTTTGATGGATCGGTTTGCAAACATGGGTCTGGTATCGGCTTAGTTATCATGTCGCCTCGGGGGGCAAGTTTTGAATTTGCTTTCACAATTAAGCCTTATCGGACTAACAATCAGGCGGAGTACGAGGCGGTGCTAAAAGGACTTCAACTCTTAAAGGAGATCGGAGCCGATGTCATAGAGATAATTGGCAATTCTTTGTTGGAAGTCAAGCAGTTGTCTGGAGAATATGAGTGTAGGGATGATGTTTTGAGGTTATATTATGAGGAGTGTATGGATTTGTTAAAGGATTTCAAGATAGTATCAATAGATCATATTCCTAGGGAGCAGAATTTGGAAGCCAATGATCTTGCGCAGATTGCTTCAGGGTATCGGCTGAATAGGCAGGTTGAGGTTGAAATAGCCGATATAGACATTCAGAACAAGGCCGATGACTGGAGACAGGAGATAATTGATTACTTGCAAAATCCGTCGCAATCAGTTTCCAGGAAAATTCAGTATAAAGCTATTAAGTATGTGCTACTTGATGGGGAACTATATTATCGGACTTTTGAAGGAGTTCTGCTTAAGTGCCTGAATTTGGAAGAAGCCAAAGTGGTTATGTGCGAGGTGCATGAAGGCGTTTGTGGGACTCATCAATCGGCTCATAAGATGAAGTGGTTACTGAGACGAGTAGGGTATTTTTGGCCGACGATGTTGGGAGATTGCTTCAGGTACTATAAAGGATGTCAGGATTGTCAGAAATTTGGAAATGTACAACGAGCACCAGCATCGGCCATGAATCCTATCATCAAACCGTGGCCGTTCAGAGGATGGGGAATGTTGACGCCGAAAATCGCCGGGTGTGCCAAGAACGTGTGTTGACGATCTGGTTCAGCGCCTAGAGACACGCGAAGGCCTGGGAGATCTGCTTAACTCCAGTGCAGGACCTAAATCTTGAGGTCCCACCAGGCGTGCCAAAAACGTGTTGACGCCGAAAATTGCCGGGTGTGCCAAGAACGTGTGTTGACGATCTGGTTTAGCGCCTAGAGACACCTGAAGGCCTGGGAGATCTGCTTAACTCCAGTGCAGGTCCTAAATCTTGAGGTTCGCAGGCGTGCCAGTCAATTTGACCTGATAATTAACAAGGAGATAGAAAATATTAGATCCATGAGCCAATCGGCTTGAAGCCGATCTGGACTCGCATCATCGGCCGATGGCCGATACGCACTGTAGCACTTGTACATCGACTGGAAGCCGATGATGGCATGAGCAATAATAAAGTAATAAATAAATATTGTGCTAGCCGATCATCGAAGGGATGTTCAAAAGAATCGGCTGTAGACTAACCAATAGAAAGCATGAGTAAACGGATTAAATAAATCCCAGCCGATTATAGTTTAGAATTACTGGTATCCGCTGTGAAGGTTTGCTCAAAGCGCCCAT
This sequence comes from Oryza meyeriana var. granulata, assembly GCA_003991445.1. Classification (NCBI taxonomy): domain Eukaryota; kingdom Viridiplantae; phylum Streptophyta; class Magnoliopsida; order Poales; family Poaceae; genus Oryza; species Oryza meyeriana. The sequence goes on from RYFJ01002473.1 coordinate 242,065, forward strand.
GCCCCGGCCCTTGCTCGCATCGGCTCCCGGGGTCTTCATTCACTGTCCGTACCCGTGCCCGGGCCCTTGCCTGTGCTCGTGCCCGAGAACCCGCTTGTGCATGCACTCGGATCGGCGAACGGCAGAGTACACCGATCGGCTAGTCCTCAGCCGATCGTAACAGTAATGTAGGCAAGAAAATATAACAAGGCAAACAGTATAATCGGCTGTATTTAAAAAGAGATAACTTATCGGCTAAGCACTCCGATAACAACATCGCATAAGGGCCATCGGCTTACTAAGAATAACGCTATTATCCAGTCTAGTAGATCGGACCCAACCGTTGCAGCACAGACTGGTAACAATAATGAGATCTCGATAGGCCGATAGAACTAATGCAATCGTGATGTATATGATAACTTATCGCTATACACTCCGATAAGACGCTTGCATAGAAAGTATCGATTTAACAGGAATAACTTATCGGGGCAGCTTAGTAGGTCGGACCAAACCGATGCAGCACAAACTGTCGATAAATTATACCCGATAGGCCGATGCGATCTATGCACGCGTGATGTGATATACCTAATCAACCTATGAGATCAAACTGAACTGATGCAGCCATAGATAAAATAAGTATACCGTGGTAAGCCGTCTACCATGAACCGACTAGAATATCGGACCTAACCGAGGAAGTCCTAGCCGATAGTAGCCGGGGTAACGAGACTTACCCTCTCGCAGGAGTTCGGACCTAACCGATGCAGCCCGGCTCGAGAAGCAAGATCCCGTCGGAAGGGTGCGCACGTGTGCCGAAATTCGTATTGATCGTGTGATGATTTAACAAGGCCACCCGGGCATATGTATATATACCCCGAGTTGACATGAAGTCCTTATAGACACCGATACATGAGACTTCCTATCCATAACAGAAAAACGCTAACTAATCCTGACCGGACACGAGGTCAGGTTTCCTAAAGACAAACACTTGCCTAATTAATATGTACAGTACACAACTGCCAAATAGCGGTCTTCACGGCTCCTTCCCGATTCCGATTTCTTCTCCGTCAATTGACTGCAATTTTCCCCTTTGACCGAATCTGACATAGGGCCTTACCAAATTTTTGGCGTTAACAAAGTGCCCAACCAATTTCGGAAACAACAAAAAAACCAAAAAAGCCAACAAATTCTTCTATAAGACTTCGAAATTCTTTCAATTTTTGGGCCTCCAGATTTCTCCCATACCGAGGCAGCCCAAGATAGCCCACTTGCCATAATTGTTTGAAACAGTGCCAACGGCCTCGATTCCCGCTCGGTTGTCACATCTCTATAAAACGCTTCGTCTCCTTGCCTTTTTTACGCTTTCACATCACCAGAGCACCACCGCTTCATCTTCCAAATCTTCACCAAGCTCTAGCGAATCCAGACGAGTCGTCTCAACCTTCTTCTCCGGCCGTTGATCCCTGCATCTTCTCTCACTCCCGCACCAAAGATGAGCATCGGCGTCTGCAGTTCCTGAGGTAATCTCCTCACCCGATTATTTCTCCTGATTTTGTGATCTAGATGCACCCAATCTATCATATTCCTCACCGTTCTTCGTCGTGTATTCTTGTTCACTGTAGCATCTCAGAGCCCAGATCTTGATTCCGGCCGCCGATTACCCCAGCTTTTTCTATCATGGCCCCATGGGCAGCGAAGATCCCACCGATTTCATCAGTGCCGAAACCCAACGTATTCCCTTCAAGAACTCGGCTATGTTGGTCAGTGACTGGACCAACAGCTTTAGGTCATGGCCGAGCAGATTGCCTGGATGGAGAGATTGGTACATCAGAGTATCAGCTGTGAAGAGAACCCTCTGGGGATGAATCGCATACGGCCACAACTGCATTAATCTCTCCCTGGGCCAACCACCCAGATATGGAAAGGAACGAGCCCCTGACTCGCATCGGGCCTATACTAACTGGTCCGAGCGGAATGCCCTCAATGCCTTCATTTCGGGCATGGGCCGATGACCCCCCACTCTGCTGGATGTGACCATGCTCACTGCCTGGACACGACGAGCTATATCAACCCCTTCAAACTCCGGGTTTAAACCTGCCCATCGGCTCCAAACAAAAAATCGGCGGCTGGTCCAGGTATCATATCTCTCCACAATAAGGAAGAAACTGGACCAGTTGATGATCGGGAGCACATCGCCTTTCTGAATTTGTGGTTGGAACGGTTTGTCTTTGGTGGTGCACCCCTCGGCCCGACGAGACCCCCTATGCAAAGCCTGGCAGTTCGTGCTTGTCCGATAGGAAAAAACAAATCCCAGTTGGGGACACTCTCCTTGGCGCCACCGTACCAGCTGCTTCATCAGGTCCACCAACTAACCCGGACCCGGCCAGCCCCAATACAAAACGGCCACATTCGGGGCTCGCTTGGGGTTAGTGTACCACTTCACACCATGGCTCCCACGCTAACACTGACCAAAGCCCAACAACCCAGAAAACTGCCACTCTCAAGCCACAAACCCACTCCTTCCACCCGCCGCGAAATTACACCAGAAGATACAACCCCCGACACACAAAATCAAATCGCCGAGGCAATAATCCATGAGGATGAAGCGGCAATCCCACACTTATCTGGCCCACCGGCCAACGATACACACTGCAACCGCTCGAAAGTTAAACCTCAGTGTTCACACCCGCCCGGAGTTTATTACATCGGACTTCACACAAGAGAAGCCACCATACTTGCGTTGCTCAATCACAACCGCACATCATTCGAGATGCCCCTTCTTAACTTCCGATACCCAAAACTCAAAGCTGTGGCGAATAATGATATCAAGGGCCATTATATCTATCGGCCATCACGCCTCAGCCTCTCGCTGACAACCTGAGACTATACTCTCTGGCCGAACTCAGCCATCGTTCAGTTCTACCATCCAATCCCAAGCATCCACCAAGTCCCAATTTAGCGTCACCCTCGGCCAGACTCACCAACAAATAACCTATTCATTCATGAGAAACCTCCAGGACCCAGAGACAAGCCTACACCAACGCCTAAGCCAAATAAACACCAGCTAGGCTGCGCGGCCAAAGAACCCACGATAGCGTTACCCTTACGGAATCCCTGCCACGCGCGCCCCTGACCACCAGCCCCTGCCACACATCTGCACAGCCAAACAACCAAGTTCTCGTCCAATGGTGGTCAGAATGGGAAAAACAGCATTTAATTCCAGACAACCCTTAAGCGGACCAACCTCTACTGCCTCCCCCTCGATCGCCGAGTACCCCAATTGAACCTATACCCCTGCCACTAAAAGATACGGTCGCCCAAAGCCATATCCAAATCAATACTCCACTCATCCCTAATTCCATCTTGTAAGACACAAAAAGCTTCAAGCCATCCAGCACCTGAGACGACAACCAGCCACACGCGGATCAACCGATCCAGTATCAACCTCCAGCGGCACCCCAACTATAGCCGCGCTCCCAAACGCACCATCCACCATCCATCAGGCCACTACTTACAAAGGCAGCCTCGGCCAGCAATGGACACAAAGCGGAAAATTAGCGGCATCGCCTCCCTGAAGAACAGCCGAAAACGCATGCCGATGTCGTCGCCCCGACGTCCCTAACATCTCAAACAAACATACAGACTACCACTCAAACTCACCGACTTAGCAGCCACAAACCTTAGAATTAAAATATAAACTCGCTCGCCATAACCATCTCGACTCCAGTTTCTTTTTATTAGCTCGATGTCATTCGGTCCAGACCTCAATATTCATCGACATCCCCTCATCTCTTCTCAAGCACTGAGCCGATGGCTTCTCCAGCTGCCCCATTCTCAGCACCAAGTCTACCAAACCGTACGAGCTGAAACGCCCTTATGTCATCCGGCTGACACCATCCGACAACTTCCTGAAAAGAAACAAAACGCCACCACAACCAAAAAAAACCCACACCACAAAAAAACACCACACACAACCAATCCAAAAACATCCCCCTAAAGCGAATGTCATCTCGCATCTCGCG